>BPLR01011431.1:0-53480 GCA_021605095.1 Caerostris extrusa | reverse complement strand
ATTCATGGAAGCACCGGGACTAGAACCCAAAACCTGTGGTAAAAGAGCGCCAGCTACTCAATATCAGGACCCTGTTCTATTGTGTTACATTGCGTTAGACGTAGAGCTGAGCACTCTACTACCTGTCTAGAAATCTGCCAGTAGGCAGGGGGCCTTGCCCTGAAATAGGCTGTAACGATAATGAAGATGAAGATAATGTGTTTCACAATACATATTTTAAAAATACTAATTAATAGCAATTAAAAAATAGTTGTAGCCCCACATTTCATAAATGATCACAATAACTTGATACCATTACATTGTAACAAAAAATTCCAAATCTTTCTCTTTGGATAAATCGAAGGAATTCATTGATCTGTAAATGTCAATCTAAAAATTTATTGAATAATTCTGTTTGTACTGACGATTTAAGATTTTCATTTTATTAAACTTTTTTTTTTTATGCCATTTTTAATTTTACCATTATTTTCCCACTTCTCGTTTTTTTTATATAAAATTCACAATTCAATGCATCAATAATACACCTCAAAAAGCACTACTTAATGTAGAACTCTGAAAAATCCAAAGGTCACGACATTTTACGCTGGGGAAAAAGCACAGCCCTTTACCGATTTGATGACTAGTGGATAAATAAAAAACAAATGACCTATCCGATGAGTCAAGTCATTCCGTTTTTGTCTTCGGGAAAAGAGTTGTCGCGATTTCCTGGAGCAGATCATCCAATATCTCTCCAGGAAAGATTCAGGAGTAAAGGGAAACAAGTATTTTTTACCCTGCCTAAATCACCCAAGAAAAGAATGAGAAAATGGGCGCCTTTCTATGCATTCATTGTATGTTCTTATTCAAGGCATTTGCAGTTATTTTGCTGCCTTTCGGATAGCATAGTTCGACTTTTACCATCTGAATATTTCCGCTTCTTCATTCCAAGATGCACGGACTGAGAGGGGCAGGAATTTGAGCAGCGAATGCGAAATTCAAATCTGCCCGTTCTTTCTAAATACGTGCTCACAATACATTCGACTGAAAGACTTGCGTTTCTTATCCATATGGAATGGGAAGTTACAGTTGCTTTTGCTGAATCATTGCTCAATTTTCAGAACATGCACTCGCTTTTTTGAAGTTTGGCCGTGGCCTTCATTGCCCGTGTCTTGTTGTTATGTCTATTGGTTTCTTGTTGTTATGTCTATTTTTATGTTCATTATTATGTTGTTATTATCTATTGTTATTATTATCTTGCATAGCAAACTCACGAAAACTAGATTTTTAAATTGTATCCATCGAACAAATAATATTTATATATATACGCTCTGGCGTTCAGTGGTTTCGTGTTCGAGTTCTGCGGTGCCCTGGATGTGTGTAGTCATTCGGAATTTACTTTAAACAATAGATCTTTATCTAATATGACTGTCAAGGGTAGATCTACTACTACACCCTACCACATCCCTGTACCTAGAGCATTTGCCTCTATACAGTTTTGATATGGGAGAGAAACCTGATTGGGCTCCGTGACGCTCTACAGTCATATGAGACCTACGGCTTAAAGTGAATTCGCAACCACTACAAGGGACTCGAACCCGAAATCTGTGGCACCGAGCTCCAGAGCGCTAGACACTCGGCCATTCAGGCGTAGTGCCGAAATCCCTACTCATATAAAGAAAACATCGGCCTCGAAATCGGCCAGTAGGCAGATGGCCTTGGCCCATCATCAGCTGTAGGACCGTTGAAGAAGAAAATAAAGTGTTTCAAAATACATATTTTAGACTTAATAATTAACAGCGATTATAAGATTGGGATTATTTATGAAATGTAGGGGATATAAATATCAACTTAAACCATTACACTGCCATCCGATATCTTCCAGTGCACTTTGGATGAATCGAATGCATCCATATATGTGTAAATCTCAAGGTAGACATTTGTATGAAATTCTATTTGTGCTGACGATTTAAGATTTATCTTTTATTAAATTTATTTTATGAGATTTTATTTTCATTTTTTTACATTTCTTTATATAAACTAACATCAATAATACACCGCAAAAGGCACAACTTAATGCAGAACTCTAAAAGATTCATTTTCCACAGAGAAAAAAAAACAACAACCCTTGACTGATTCGATTCGATTCGATTACTAGTGGATGAGTAAATAAAACATGGCCTATCCGATGAGCCAAGTCATTCCCGTTTTTGTCTTCGGGGAAAAGAAAGTTGGCGCGATTTCCTGCAACAGATCAACCAATATTTCTCCAGGAAATATTTCGGAGTAGAAGAGAAATAAGCATTTTTCTCCTGTCTAAATCGCACAAGAAATGAAAAAAAAAAAAAATGGCGTCTTTCTATGCATTCAGTGTATGTTCTTATTCAAGGCATTCGCAGTCATTTTGCTGCCGTTCGTACAGCGATGCCCTCCGACTTTTACCATCTGAATATTTCCGCTTCTTCTTTCGAAGACGCATGGACAGAGAGTGGAGGATTTGAAAACAGAGAATGCAAAATTTAAATCTGCTCCGCTCCTTCTAAATACGTGCTCACAATACATTCGACTGAATGACTCGCATTTCTTATCCGTTGGGAATGGGAGACTACAGTTGCTGAATCATTCGGCACATGGACTCGCATTTTCAAGTTTGGCACGCCCGTGGGGTTCTTTCGATTGATAAGCTTATTGTTATAAGTCCTAACAACAATATCAGATATCATTCTATATATATATATATATTATATATATATATTTAACACATACCTATTTAAATTTATATATACATATATTTTGAAAACATTTCCCAGTATTAAACAGATAGAACTTATCTTGGTAACTAACTCAGAAAGCGGAAGAGGTAAAAAGAAAATTTACAAAATGGTTTTTAACAGTTCATGAGAGTAAAAACTGAAGGAAAGGATACTTTTCTTTACATTTCTTATGCCTATTCTTCCTGCCTGATGGCCGACTGGCTAGCGCTCTAATACTTAGCGCCACAGATTTCGGGTTCGTATCTTAATAGAATAATGGATGCTTGTAATGGTTCGGAATCCACTTTAAGGCGTAGGTTCCGTTCTAATATGACTATTAGACGTAGGTCTGAAAACCCTACCACGTAAAGGTCATCATCACGAAGACTAGTCAGACTTCTACCTACAGAGTGCTCCCTCATAACAGAAGATGCCTCTTTCCCTCCTTCCATGAGACCACACGGAATCTAGGATTAGGTCTAGATGCTGCTGTCAACCAAATGGGATAAAAGGGCATGGGTAACTTCACCATTAGCGCAAGAGCCCCATTTTCTAATGGTGCACAGTCAAAAATCTACTGGTAGATTGGAAAGAAAATATGTTTTTAAGCAGAGATAGGGTTATCAATTTATACCAGGCTCTGCAGTCAGATTTCACAGGGGCCTTAAAAGTCGAATGTCTAGCGGGAACAAGGTTTATTTAAAATAATAATATTCGGAAAGTTACAAGAGATATTAATTACGTATTATCATCCATTATATATGGGTATTTATATATTTATTATGATTATTATGTGTCTATTACATTTATGATTTTATAAGATAATATTAATAAAAAAAAATGCAGATGTGATCCATTTGTTTTTAAACAAGACAAATTGAATTCAGATTTTGTTAAAACTAGCTGCCTCCAAATTTATTAACATAATTTATTATATTTTACAATATTTAAATAATTATTGTACATTCAATTTTATTGTTATCATTTATGTTTCAAATAAAGCCTGCTATGACCACACTTTATTTATTTACATAATTTATTATATTTTTGGACAAAAATGATATTTTATCATTTTAGATAAGTACATTTATTTGGCATGATACATTATATTCATTACATTTACTGTTTAAAAATTTAAAACTAATAAATCAAGCCTCAATCCTTGCTTAGCAAGATTCAGATCTTGACTTAAAAAACAAAAATTACAAATTTTACTTGTTCCATCCTTAAAAAAAAGACCTATTTTGTTATTTTATTTGAAGACTATACATTCATTTTAATATACATAACTTTATTATGTTGTACATTTATTTATTATATACATTTATTCTATTCTTTTTATGTGTTAATAATACAAATCAAAGCGAGTCTAATAGTTGTTATGGACTCACTTTCATAAAAAACCAATAAATTACAAACGTCTTTTCCCATTATTCACTCCCCAGCTTTTTTGTTGATTTTATATTGAAGAACTATACATTCATTTATAAAAAGATACCAAGATTATTTGTACATTTATTTTATACATTCATTTATATATTTTTATACATTCACTAATAAATTTTTATTTTACATTTTTATACATTCATTGATAAATTTGTATACGTTTATTTATACATAATTGATACATTTTTATACATTTATTTATACCTTTTTTATACATTCATTTATGCATTTTTACTCCTAATTTCAGTTTAATTTGTTTTTAATTCTCTGTATTACCAATAATATTAAGTAAGGATTTCCATAAAATTCACACCTATTAAAAATATTTTTATTTTATCGATTGTTTATACATTCATTTATATATTTTTAAACATTCTTTTATACATAATTTCAGCTTAATTTTTTTTAATTATCTGTATTACTAGAGAAAATGTTAAAAAATAAATTAAAGGTTTTTAAATATCAAAAAAAAGAATATTAAAAAATTTATACATTCATTTATACATTTTTATGCATTCATTAATACATTTTTGTACATTTTTTATACATTTTTGTACATTCATTTATACATTTTTATACATAATTTCAACTTAATTTTTTAATTCTCTATATTTTTAACTAAAGAAAATGTTAAAAAATTAGAAACGTTTTAATGATAAAAAAAAGCAACAATATTCAGCATATTTTTATATAATAACTTAATCATCCTCGAAGATCTTATCAAGCATACTAAAAATGTATAAATACATTCTTCAAAATAAAATTTATGTTTATATCAAATTATAGATACGATGATTGATTGATTAATAGTGATAAATTGGATGGAAATTTTTAATTGAATTTATCAACTATCGAAACCGATATCTTTTTCATGGTCTGTTTGCATGAAGAACTTCATTCATTTCTTCTTTATTTTTGTACATTTATTTAATACTGCTGATAAAATAGCAGTATTAAATTAATTAAAAGAGCAATTATGATAGTGCTTTGCAGTTAAAACATATTTAAAAACTTGAATTTGTATTATTTTCGTAAGATTTTTTGATAATCCTTTGCTCCACAAATGAATTTTATTTTTTTAATCTATAATATTAGCAATACTAAGTTCCCTGCATTTGATGGATATGTTCAGTTAAGTTACATAAGTGTCCACATATTAAGGCAAATAGGTGGACACAGATAAAAATTTAATATACTGTCTTAATAGATAATAATAATAAACAAAACATTTACTTAAAGATTCAGTTTGCTGGACCACACTTTTTCTTTAAAAAGTTACCTGAATAAACACTATAATTCTCTGTATTACAGGTGAAAATATTAAACAGTAACAGTTTTAAGGATAAAAAAAAGCAAGAATATTAAAAATATTTTTATACATTTATTTATACATTTTTGGACATTTATTTATACTTTTTTTTGTACATTTATTTATATTTTTTGTACATTTATTTATATTGTACATTTATTTATATTTTTGTACATTTATTTATTCATTTTCATGCATTTATTTATACATTTTGTACATTCATTTATATATTTTTGTACATTCATTTATGCATTTTTGTACATTTATTTATATATTTTTATACATTCATTTATAATATACATACTTTATTATATTGTACATTATTTATTATATACATTTATTTATTACATTTATGTGTTAATAAGGCAAATCAAAGCGAGCCTCAAAGTTGTTATTAAGACCACACTTTCATAAAAAACCAATAAATTACAAACGTCTTTTCCATTATTCCCCCTCACCAAAAAAAAAAAGAGTATTTTTTTTATTTTATGTTGAAGAACTATTCATTCATTTATAATATACATACTTTATTATGTTGTACATTTATTTATTATATACATTTATTTATTACATTTATGTGTTAATAAGGCAAATCAAAGCGAGTCTAATAGTTGTTATTAAGACCCTTCAATAAAAGTAGCTTTTTGAATAATAAGTTGCAAACAACTTTTCCGTTATCCCCCTCCCAAAAAAAAAAAAAAAGAAATATCTTTATTAGAGACGCTGCTGTAAAGCAGAGAATAACGGAGAACAAAAAATTAAAAGAATAAAGAAGCACAAGGAGCCGTGATTGCAGTTTTTGTTTTCATGTCTCCCGCATCAGAACTCTTCCCTGTTCAGTCTCGCCATTTGCACCGACGCGACGCAACACATTGATTTCTGTTTCTCCATGTGATTCTCCCGTCTGCGAGAATGGTGGTCGAGTGGACTGCAGCTCTCTGGCGCTCTATTGCCACAAGGTGTGGAGTCCCAGCGCTGCTATAGATGCTTGTAGTAGTTCAAAATCCAATTTAAACTGTTAGATCCCGATCTAATAGAAGCGTAGAACGTTGTGGGGGTGGTGCTCCTCGCCTCCATAGCACTTCTTCATGCTATGCGTGCCATAAGCAACAGCGGTGCAGCTATTGGCTTACGGCGTAAAGACTAACTGTCTCTGTATTGTCAGCTGTATTAGAACAAAAACAGCTTACATTGTAAATTTTACAATGTAATCAATATATGAGTGTGGGGTGCTGTATTTATTGTGCTTGGTAGCCGGTGTTATTGGCTAGCAGCGTGGACGTCAATGGTCTTACACATTTGATTCCTTATCTCTTCAAAAGTGGTTGATGTTCAATTTTCAAAACAAGGTTTAAGTGTATTAAAATGGTAAATGTTGATAGATAAATAAGACCAAACAGAGTAAATGGAAAATAATTTAAATTTCCTATTTTTATGTTTAATAACTATACATTTATTTATTATATATATATTATATTTTTACATTTATTTATTATATATATATAGTGTTATATTTTACATTTATTTATTATCTGTGTGTGTTAATAATAACAAACAAAGCGAGTCTAAGAGTTGTTATTAAGACCACACTTTTTCATAAAAGAAGAAAGCATTAAATTAAAAACACCTTTTTCCAATAACTCCCTTCCCCGAAAAAAAAAATATCAAAGCAATATCTTTATTAAAGCTGCTATAAAGCAGATAATAAAAGAGAGAACAAACAAAATAAAGAATAAAGGGCACGGAGCCGTGATTGCAGCTTTTTATTTCTATGCATTCGCATCAGAACTCTTCACTCTTCAGTCTCGCCATTTACCTTATGCAACACATTAAGTTCTGTTTCTCTGTAATTTCTCTCGTCTGCGAGAATGTGACTAGTTTTTTTCTCTTTCTCACTCCATCACTCCCCACTCTGAGAGGAAGAGAAAATAGAACGTTCAAACACTCGAGGCATATTTTTCTTCCAAGTATTTTTGAGGATTTGTTTATTGGAGGAGCTTTTTAATTTGTTCAGCTAATATTTTCAAATAAGTCTCGCTCTCTGTCTCTCTGCGATGTTTTTTCCACTGCCGTAATGAGCTTAGACGTACAAATAACGTTTTTGATTTCTTTGCGAGTTTGTAGTAGAGAGACAACGAGGTACAAGGGCTTTTTCACGCGAAAAACAATGCAGTTAGAATATATTACTCGTATTTTTTTAGAAATAAAACTTTAAAAAAAAAACATGATGGTACTTATGAATAAGAACCCTACTTAGAGAAATTCATTTAGATATAGGAGCACGTTTCATTTCTTTTTTTTGGAAGAAAAATTAAAAAAAAAAGATAATACTAATGTTAAATAAGGGAGAGTTATAGTTAAAAAATATTTAAAACTATTAAATATAAACATATTTATATTAATAATAAAAGTTGTTTATAATAAACATGTTTATATTAATAAGGATAATTTATAGCTCAATAACATTTTTATGTAAGTTACATTTGTTTTTTATTTACATTTAAAGTTGATTTTTAATGATTTCTTATTTGATTTTTATACATTTTCTATTCATTCAAAAGACCATAATACAAATATTTCTGTTCTAAATGCTTTGAAACTTCATGTAAAAGCTTTTCTTTAAATGTATGAAAGGAATAGAACATGTAAATTATCCTAAATTCATAAATTATTTTTATTTTTAGTTGTTAAACTAAATTTTTGTAAATTTGTAAAAAAGTTTTTGTCGACAAACTTTAAGCATACAAAAAATAATATAAATAATTAAAGATATAAATTTTTAAAATAGTATATTACCTACATGGTGATATTGCCAAGCAACATAAAAATACTTACAAAAGGAAAAACTATTCATGTTTTATTCATTTATTAATTTTTGATTATCAAGTTTTACAACAATATCACACATTATTGCAATTTTTTTATCCATATTTTAAAATAAATTGTATAAAAATAGTTAAAGTTGATATTTTTTATGTAAAATTCAAAGATCTTGAATATATTTAATCAAAACATTTGTAAAAAGGCTAAATATTTTAAATCCAGAACATTTCTTATTAAAAAGGTTTTGCCAATATGAGTAAGTTGTAAAAATATTTTTGTCGAGCAAATTTTAACTTCTTCAAAACAGAGCTCTGAAAATTTGTAAAGCTTTAAGGAAAAATTAAACTATATTTTTTAATAAATAAGAACATGAACTTGATAATTCAATGGCATTTTAATATATTTACAACATTTTTAAAAGTAAAATCTCTAATTAAAAGTTGTTTTGGGCTTTTTCTCAGAATGAATTTTTGTGATTTTTGGTTTTCATGTGAAACACCATAACACAAGTAATTTTGATCCAAATGCTACAAAAACTTGGTATATATCTTTTCATAACTGTTTACAGGGAATAGACCTTGGAAATGATTCTAGCTAAATAAATATTTTTAATTTTTAATTGTTAAACTTGGAATTACATGTAAATTTTGGAAGAATTTTGTGTCGACAACATATAAACTAGTACAAAATAATGAGTAATATAGATATAAATTTACCAGAGGCCTATTCCTGTAAAATGTTAGTACAAACAAATACAAACATAGAAATTTAAAAAATATTGATTTGATTTTTTGAGTTATCATGTTTTGTAACAGTATCAATTTTTGGCCATTTTTACCCTTATTTTAGCTTATAAAACTTTAAAAAAAGAATAATGAAATTTTTTAATGTCAAATCATTAGTTTTTAGATACATTCAATCCAAAAAATGTGTAAAAGATAAAAAATTTCAACAATTTCAAAAAAAATCCTTCGAAGGTGTTCGTGTACCTTAATAATATCCTTAGTTACCATCTCATTAGTTACTGGTGTATGGAAATAGGGCATTATGTTCGAATGACTATAGATCTGATGCCACAGATTTCTGATTTGAGTCCCGGGAGGCACATGGATGTTTGTAGTGGGTGGAATCCACTTTAAATCATAGGTTCCGGTGTAATATGACTACTACTACTACTACTACTACACACCAAACCACATCAATGTGCTTAGAGTTGAGTTGCCCCTGTACAGTTTGGGGTTGTGCGTGAGAAATCTAACTGGGCTCCGTAACTCTTGCAGTCATATGAGACAGGGGATCTGAGGCTTAAAAGTGGATTCTGAACCCCTACAAACATCCATGGTACCGTTGGAACTCGAACCCGAAACCTGTAGCACCACGCAGCTCTAGTCAATCTGCGATCAGGCCTATTTCTGTACATTAGTAAAAATGTGAGCATTATATGGGGATACTAATAAGAAATAATTTTTAAATTTATATTTAATAGTCTTAAATATTTTTAAATATAACCATATTTAACATTATTATCACAATTTTTTTTTTTTAATTTTTCTTCAAAAAAAAAAAAAAAAAACATGCTTCTATATCTAAGAAGTGAATTCTCTCTAAATAGGTTTCTTATGTACGATTACCGCCAAGTTTTTTTAGGTTTCATTTATAAACTAAATACGAGTAATATACTTAAATCGCATTGTTTTCACTAAAAAAAGCACGAAAATGACTTTTGCCGTTGTCTCTCCTACTACAAACTTGGCAAAAGGAAGCAAACATTTTTGTACACCTCTAAGCTCATTACGACAAAGGGAAAAAAACCTTTTTCCATAGAGAAAGGGAGAGCCCCCTTGAAAATATGAGCTGACTAGATAAAAAGCTCCTCAGAAATAAAATCCCTCAGAAATGCTTGGAAGAAAAAATGTGCTTGAAACGAAATCTATGGTCTAAGAGCGCTGGTCACTCAGCCATCAGACAACATTTCCCTATACACAAGTAATAAAATGAGAGTATTACATAGACATACTATTAAAAAAAAAATTTTAAAATTTATTTTTTTTTTTAATAGTTAAATATAAAATATAATTTCCACTATTTAACATTATCATCTCTATTTTTCAATTTTCTCCAAAAGAAACAAAATGTGCTTCTGTAACTAAATGAATTCTCTCTAAATAGGGCTGGTATGCACAATTATCATCGCCTTTTTTTTTTTTTCTAAAGTTTTATTTATTAAAAAAATAAAAAAAAACATATTTGAACTGCATTGTTTTTCGCGTGAAAAAAAAAAGCACTCTTACCTTGTCGTCTCTCTACTACACACTTGCAAAGAAAGCAAAAACGTTATTTGTACATGTCCTGAGCTCATTACGACAGTGAAAAAAAACACAATCAGACAGAGACTCTTGAAAATATTGGCTGAATAGATTAAAAAAAGGCTCCTGCAAAAAGAAATAAATCCTCAAAAAATACTTGGAAGGAAAAACTGCTTGGATTGTTGGAACGTTCTTTTTCTCTTCCTCGCAGAGTGAAGTGAGTGAGTGAGAGAGAGAGAACTAATTCTCGCAGACAGGGAGAGTGGAAACAGAGCTTAATTTGTTGCTCCTTGTCGATTGTGGATTCTGTTGCGGAGACATGAAAGTAAAAAGGAGCTGCAATCAGGCTCTGTGCTGCTTTTAGTCTTTTTTTTCTCCTTTTATTCTGTGCTTTACAGCAGCTTTCTAATAAAGATATTTGTTTGATAATTTTTGTAGCGCGGGGGGGGATTGTAATTTATTATGCAAATATCTTCTTTTATGAAAGTGTGGTCATAATAACAACATAGAACTTTATCTTACATATTATTAACACACAAATATAATAAACAAATGTAAAATACAAATAATAAATATAAAAATAAATATATATCACGTATATTTTATGTAATAAAGAAATTAATATATATAAATAATAAATAAATTCAAATATTATAAAATATATATAGTTATTAAATACAAAACAATAAAATTTTGTTAGTTTTAACATTCAAAGTTTTGATCTTATTTATCTACCGACATTAGCATTTTAATATACTTAAAAATAGTTTTGAAAATTAATCATC
Source organism: Caerostris extrusa (assembly GCA_021605095.1). Taxonomy (NCBI): domain Eukaryota; kingdom Metazoa; phylum Arthropoda; class Arachnida; order Araneae; family Araneidae; genus Caerostris; species Caerostris extrusa. The sequence goes on along the minus strand of BPLR01011431.1, from coordinate 42,082 downwards.
AACGTCTGATGGTTAATTCCGGGACATTGGTGTTCAAAGCACCAGCTCGCCACACTGTAAATTGATTACATTGTAAAATTTACAGTGTAAGAGTTTTGCTGTTCTAATGCATCTGACAATACAGAAATAGTTAATCTTTTATATCATAAGCAAGGGCTGCACCGCTGTTATTCATTTAGCACTACACAGGGCACGTGTAACTTGAAGGTATACTACGCACGCGAACACTGCACCCACAACGCTCTACTATCTATTAGACCGGCACCTACTGCTTAAAGCGTATTCAAACCACTACAAAAACCATAACATCACCGGTACTCAAGCCCGAATTCTAGGGCTCCAAGAAGGTAATCGCTTGACTATCGATCCTTATTTTTAATCCACCAGTAAAAAAAAATGAGAGTATTATGTACGGATATTATCAAAAATTAATTTTTCAATTCATATTTAATAGTCTTAAGTATGTTAAATATAATATAAACAATTATCATTCTTTTTATTTAAAATTTTTGTTCCAAAGAATCAAAACGTGCTTCTATATCTAAATGAATTCTCTCTAAGAAGGGCTCTTATGCACAATTACTTCCATTTTTTCTAGAGTTTTATTTATGAAAAAAAATTTTTCTTCTAATGCGGCTGGCAAATAAACCGTGATCTTTCGCCATAAGGGCTGCGCCGATGTTACTCACTTTGCATTAACCAGGGGGCGTGTAACTGGATGGTAAGCCACGGACGCGAGGTAACAATGCCCCACCCAGCGCTCTACGATCCCTATTAGGACCGGGACCTACGGGTTAAAGTGGATTCGAACTACTACAAACACCCATGGGCAAAAGCCGGGATTTGAACCCATACCTGTGGTACCGAACGCCAGAGCGCTAGCCATTCGGCCATCAGAAAAAATTCGGTTATAAAAAAATACGAGTAATATATTCTAACTGCATTGTTTTTCGCATGAAGAAAAAGCCCTTCTACAACGATGTCTCTCTACTACAAACTTGCGAAGAAAGCAAAAACACCATTTGCACACGTCTAAGCTCATTACGCCAGTGAAAAAAAAACCATTCAAAGAGAGAGAGACTCTTGAAAGTATTAGCTGAACAGATTAAAAAGCTCCTCAAAAGAAATAAATCCCAAAAAATATTTGAAGGAAAAATTATTCACTTCGAGTGTTCGAACGTTCTGTTTTCCTCTTCCTCACACAAGTGAGTGATGGAGTGAGAAAGAGAACTCATTCTCACAGACAGGAGAATTAGGGAAACAAAGAACTTAATTTGTTAAATAAAAAATAAAAAGCTGCAATCACGGGCTCCCGTGCTTCTTTATTCTTTTGTTTTTGTTCTCCTTTTATTCTCTGCTTTTTACAGCATCTGCCTAATAAAGATATTTCTTTGATTTTTTTTTTTTTTTTTTTTTTTTTTGGGGGATAATGGAACATTTGTTTGAAATTTATTATTCATTGATCTTCTTTAATGGAAGTGTGATCTTAATAACAACCCTTAAGATCTTATATTTGTTTCAATTTCTACTATTAGTTCACACTCTCCTTATATATATCTTGTTCAAATTTTCAATCGTTCATAAAATACTTTTTTATTCATCCACTCAAGTTCAAATACATTTTTTTCACTTGTAGTGGATGACACTTATTAATGCAGTTTTCAAATATTAAATGATTAATTAAACTTAATTAATTAATTTTTACCTTTTTAAGATTTAAGTTGCATATATCTACCAATAGTGATGATGTATCTACCATATGTAAAGGAAAACTTCAACTTTATTTTATAAAAAGGATTTTCCGCAATACAGTGAAAAAAAGTAGAATTGATTTAAAATTTTTTTTATATTACTTGTTATTATCAGCAAATAAAAAACAATAAATAAATTCTTATTTCCAGTTTTCTTTCAGTTTTTGCGGGGGGCATAATGGAAAAGTTGTTTGTAATTTATTATTCAATGATTTTCTTTTATAGAAGTGTGGTCTTATTAACAATCTTAGATTCGCTTTGATTTGTATTTTGAGCATAAATATAATAAACAAATGCACAATTATTAAACATCAAGAAAATATTATTTTCACATTGACTTTATTTGTTTTTTATTATTCTAAGTTTAATTTGAATTTTCTACCGACATTTAGCATTTAATATAATAATGATTTAATTTTTGAAAATTAAACATCCACCTCTTTTGAAGAGATAAGAAATCGAATGGTTAAGAACAAGGGGACTTCAAACTATGTCCGGCGAGCGCCAGGGGCTCGATGGCTTTTGCAATGTTCAACATCTCATTAGTCAGACAACCTGGTGAGAGTTTTTCGGGTTTTTCTTCCATACGCAATTCTTTCATGCATGCAAATTCTTTTTACTTCACCTAATAGTCCTCTCGAAAGGCGATGCCTTCCCTCTTCATCGACAGGGAGGCAAGTCGAACTTCATCTACGGGTGCCCCACCACAAAATCTTTCAGCTTCCACCATCTATGGGTTGACGATTAGACGCACATGTAGCATACCAGTAGAGGCGATTGTCATATAGAGTGCCACGGCTGCTTGATTGAATGTTTTCCAAGATTTATTAATACGACTTGAGAATCATTAGCAGTTGCCTTTTTCGTCATTTTAATAAAAATGACGTCGGCACAGCAGTGGTGGCCACTATCAAAACCCCTCAATAAATTATTGAGGTCTTGTACCATTTGTACTTTGAAGTTACAAGAAAAGTCCAAACATTTCCGACAACCATTTTACTTATTTTGAAAAATAGCATATGCTTGCTTCTGCCTTCAATTGGTCCTAGACCTAGGCCAGGCAACTAATATTTATTTTAGCATTTCTTTTGAAATGGCTTCTAAGAAAAGCGAAGAAGTAAAGTAACATTTTTCTCGAGAACGCATAAAGGCAACTTTTTTTTTTTTCCTTGTCCGCCAAGTTCTGCAGTTCAAAGAGCACAAATGGCTATGTTCGCTGGAAGTTTCAAAGAGCACTTCCAACTGCAAACTTCCAGCGAACATAAAGCAATAAAATATTATCATTTTTCCGCCATTGCATTGTGGTTTTCTTCTTTTTTACCACAGAACTTTCCCTTTCTTCGATCAAATAGGAATTTAAAACCCTCCAGTCTATACAATGGTGGGGACATCTTGGCAAGAAAATTCCGATTGATGTGCATATTTTAGTCCTTAATTGGTGGAAAACAAAATAAGTAATGGTCTAATATTTAAATGATTGCGAACATCAATGACAAAAATTTAAATGGTAATTCGAAGAAAATAGAACAGGTGCATGCATTTCGAATCAAGTTTGGCTTCTAAGAAAAGCGAAGGCTTTAGGCATCTAAGAAAAGCGAAGAAGTAAAGTAACATTTTCTCGGGAACGCATAAAGGCAACTTTTTTTCCCTTCCTGAAAAAACCCACTTTTTTTTTCCCTTCTCCGCCAAGTTCTGCAGTTCAAAGAGCACACACCATTTCAACCTTCCAGAGAACATCGCCAGGAAAAAAAAATTATCATTTTTCCGCCATTGCACAGGGATTTTCTTCTTTTACCACAGAACTTTCCCCTTTCTTCGATCAAATAGAATTTAAAACCCTCCAGTCTATACAATGGTGGGGACATCTTGGCAAGAAATATTCCGATTGATGTGCATATTTTTAGTCCTTAATCGGTGGAAAACAAAATAAGTAATGGACTAATATTTAAATGATGGGCGAACATCAATGACAAGAAATTTAAATGGTAATTCGAACAAAATAGAACAGGTGCATGCATTTCGAATCAAGTTTCCCAGACTTTTGTAGATTGTGTTTTGCGCTTCTTTTACGGTTACTGTAGGTGTCATAGAAATGAATGATGTACGTTGATTTGTTGGCAAAATTATTATGGAATAAAAAATACTTTGGTGCATTCCTAGTAATAAATAATGATATATCAACGTTTTCAGTCTTCTGCCGTTTGTAGCTCCCTTTAATTTTTATAGTTTATGTCTTTATTCGTAGATTTTTAGCTCCTTTTATTGCCTTTTATAATATTAATTTTTTCATCTTTATTTTACCACTATAGTACATGAATTAGAAATGAATGAAATATGCGGATATTTTTTTTGCCAATTTTCTTACGAAAAGCATTCTTCCACGTAGTAAATAATGATGTATTCCACTTAGTAAATAATGGCACATCAGCGTTTTCATTTTTCGTTTCTTATACATAGGCTTTACCCTTTCTTATACCACTATTGTAGGTGTCCTAGAAATAAATGATATTTATGGATTTGTATGCATGTTTTTGTGGGATATACTATCTTGGTGTATTCTTTGTAATAAATAATGATATAATCAATAATAATATATCAATGATGATATATAATGATATATCAAAGTTTTCAGTTTTTCTGTCTTTTATAGTTGCTTTTAAATATACCAGTTTATGTCTTTTATGGTAGTTTTTAGCCGCTTTTATTGTCTTATAATTTATAATTTTTTTCTTTCCTTTTACGACTATTGTAGATGTCGTAGAAATGAAGGAAATATGCAGATATGCTGGCAATTTTCTTGTAGAAAAATACTTTGGTGTATTATTCTTAGTAAATAATGATTTATGAACAGTGTTTTGGTTTTATAAATTGCGTTTCACACTTCTTTTGCCACTATTGTAGATGTTTCCCTGAAATGAATGATATATACTTATTTGTTGTCTAATTTCTTATGGAAAACACTACTTGTGTATTCCTCATAGTAAATAATGATATATTAACATCTTCAGTTTTCTGCCTTTTACTGCATCATTTAAATTCATAGTTTATGCTTTTATGATAGCTTTTTAGCCCTTTTATAGTTTATGCTTATTTTTTCACTTTCATTTTATCACTGTTGTAGGTGTGCAGGTGTACTACAAATGATTGAAATTTTTCAAAAATTATCTAATATGACATCAGAATGATTAGCTGTTGACGTCTGATGAAAGTCTTTGATTTGAAAATATTCATTCACTTTTACAAAATGAAGTGGGCCCACAGTAGTGTGTTTTCAGTATCAAAAACCCTCAATAAAGTGTTGCGATCTTCAACCATTTGTTAGCTAAAGGTAAAAAAAAGTCAAAATATTCACACACCCATTTTACTTTTCATGAAAAATATGCTTGCTTTGCCCTCCAATTGGATCTAGATCTGTACCAGGCAACCAATATTTATTTCGGTATTTCCTTTCAAAAGCAGTATCCTTTCCTTTTTAGCTTCTAAGAAAAGCAAAGAAGTAAGTAACATTTTTTTCTCGGGATTGCATAATAGGCAACTTCATTTCCCTTCTCAAAAAAAAAAAGCCTTCATTTTTTCCCTTTTCCACCAAGTCCTGCAGTTCAAAGAGCACGCACCTTTCCGACGTTCCCAGTGAACATCGCCAGGAATAAAAAGATTATCATTTTTCCACCATTGCTCAGGGAATTTTGTTCTTTTTTTCCCTAGAACTTTCCCCATCGTCCGCGTTTTTTTCCGTCTAATAGGAATTTAAAACCCTTCCGTCTGCCAAACTATGCAAAGATGGGGACATCTTGGGCCGAGAAATATGCCGAGTAATGTGCATATTTTAGTCCTAAATCGTTTTAAAACAAAAAAAAAGAAATGGGCTAATATTTAAATGATGGCAAAACATCAATGACTCTGAAAGAAGTTTAAATGCTAATTCGGAGAAAATAGAACAGGTGCATGCATTTCGATTCAAGTTTCTCAGAATTTCATCGATTGTATTTGACCCTTCTTTTACCATTATTGTAGGTCTCCTAGAAATGAATGATATATGTTGATTCTTTGGTAATGTATTATGGAAAACCCCGCTGGTGGTTTATCCTCGTGTAAACAATGGTACATAAACAATTTTCAATTTTTGGTTTTGATAAATTGCGTTTCATCCTTCTTCTACTACTATTGTAGGTGTCTTCAAGATGAATGAATCATGTATGGATTTGATGGCAAATTATTTTATGAAAACATTATTTTGGTATATCCATCTTAGTAAATAATGATCTATCAAATTTTTATATTCTTCCTTATTTATTTATTTATTGCATTCAATAGTAATTGTTCGAAATTCCTCACCTCATTTGTCCATCATTGTAAATAATGATATATCAACGTTTTCATTTATGTCTAAATGTCCTGAAATTTCCATCTTTCTTTAGATTGAAATATGTTTCTCAGATTTCATTGACAAATTACTTATGGAAAATACTATTTTGTGTAATAATATTGTGTAATAATATATATAATATTTTCAGCTTTTTATCTTTTATGCAGATTGAATTTCATCCTTCAGTTAACAATCATGTATGAAGGTGTTCTCGGAATGAATGATTTATGCTGATTTGTTTTCCCGGTAATATTCCTCTTAGTTAAGAAATGATATATCAACGTTTTCAGTTTTCTGTCCCCTCAGATTTTTCCATCTTTCTTTATGACATTTTCTATCTATGTTTCGAAACTCTTTTATTGTAAGAATGCAAGAAATGAATGAAATGCGATCACACAGCTTGCCTGAATGAAGGCTTTTTGAAAATTTATCTAATATCGTCTTGATAATCATTAAAATCATTTGAAAGTCTTTATTTGAAAACATTTATTTCTTCATTTTTACAAAATGACATGGACACACAGTACTGGTGTCCAATATCAAAAACCCCCAATAAAAAATATTGAGGTCGTGGACCATTTGTGCCAAAGGTACAAGAAAAGTCAAAATATTCAGACAGGGACATTTTACTTTTCTTGAAAATATGCTTGCTTCTCCTTCAATTGGTTCTAGATGTAAGCCAGGCAACCGATATTTATTTTGGTATTTCCTTTGAAAAGCAACAGCATCCTTTCCTTTTTTTAGGCTTCTAAGGAAAGCGAAGAAGTAAAGTAGCATTTTTCTCGGGAACGCATAATAGGCAACTTTTTTTTTCGCTTTGGAAAAAAAGAAGCCTTCTTTTTTTTTCCTTTTCCGCCAAGTCCTGCAGTTCAAAGAGCACGCACCGTTCCGACATTCTAGCCAACATCGCCAGGAATAAAAAGATTATCATTTTTCCGCCGTTGCTCAGGGAATTTGTTCTTTTTTTTCTCACCAGAACTTTCCCCTTTTTTCCCTCTAATAGGAATTTAAACCCTCCAGTCTGCTCAAAGTATACAAAGATGAGGACATCTTGGAGGAAATATTCCAGTAATGTGCATATTTTTTAGTTCCTAACCGTTTGAAAACAAAATAAGTAATGGCCTAATATTTAAATGATGGCAAACATCAATGACTCTGAAAGAAATTTAAATAGTAATTCGCAGAAAATAGGATAGGTGCATGCATTTCGATTCATGTTTCCCAGACTTTCATCGATTATGCTTCGCCCTTCTTTTACCTCTATTATAGATGTCCTAGAGATGGATGTCATATGTGGATTTGTTGGCAAGTTTCTTATGGAAAACGCCGTTTTGACTTATTCTTCGTAGTATATAAAGATTCATTTCAAGGAACCCTTCTTCTAAGATTACTGAAAGTGTATGGAAATGAAAGAAATATGGGTAATCGTTGACAAGTTTCTTATGGAAAGTATTACTTTTGTGAATTCTCATAGTAAAGAATGATATATTAACGTTTCCTGACTTTTATAGATTGCCTTCCACGCTTCTTTTACCACCGTTGTAAGTGTCGTGGAAATGAATGAAATATGGGAATATGTTGACAAATTTCTTATGGAAAACACTAATTTAGTGTATTCCTTGTAGAATATAATGGTTTATTTCAGGAAACTTTCTATTACTGAAGGTGTCTCAAAGAAATATGCTGATTTGTTGGCAAATGTCTTATGATAAACATTACTTTGGCGTATTTCTCGTAATAGATAATGATTCATTTCCAGAAACCCTTCTTTTTAACACTATTATCCTGAAAATGAATGATATATGCTAATTTATTGGCAAATTTCTTATGGAAAATATTACTTTGGTTATCAAATAATTATATATAATACTACTTTGGTAATAATAATGATATATAATGGTGTATTAAATAATGATTCATTTCCAAGAACCCTTCTTTTAACACTATTATCCAGAAAATGAATGATATATGCTAATTTATTGGCAGATTTGGAAAATACTACTTTGGTGTATCAAATAATTATATATAATACTACTTTGGTAATAATAATGATATATAATGGTGTATTAAATGATGATTCATTTCCAGGAACCCTTCTTTTAACACTATTATCCTGAAATGAATGATATATGCTAATTTATTGGCAAATTTCTTATGGAAAATACTACTTTGGCGTATCAAATTTATATATAATACTACTTTGGTAATAATAATGATATATAATGGTGTATTAAATGATTCATTTCCAGGAACCCTTCTTTTAACACTATTATCCTGAAAATGAATGATATATGCTAATTTATTGGCAAATTTCTTATGGAAAATACTACTTTGGTGTATCAAATAATTATATATAATACTACTTTTGGTAATAATAATGATATATAATGGTGTATTAAATAATGATTCATTTCCAGGAACCCTTCTTTAACACTATTATCCTGAAAATGAATGATATATGCTAATTTATTGGCAAATTTCTTATGGAAAATACTACTTTTTTGGTATCAAATAATTATATATAATACTACTTTGAAAATAATGAATGAAATATATTTTCAGGATTTGATATATGCTAATTTATCGTTTTGGTATTTGATATATAATGGAAAACACTATTTGTCTTTGGTATTCTGAAAATGAATGAAATATACGTTTGTTTGTATATGTTTATGGAAAACATTACTTGGTGTATTCCCTCATAGTAATGATATATCAACGTTATCTGTAGAGACTAATTGTACCGTCTAGTAGCTAGCACCCCAGAAATTTCCCTCGGGATATCTGGTGTACAGAGTTACTTACCGTTAAAGCAACTAATTAAAGTCTTTTGTACCGAAACGACCTCCACCTATAGGGAGAGAAAACCACATTGCGTAAAAGAGTACTTAATGGGTCACTTGTTGTAACCACAACTTTCCCATGGATGAACCAAACAGTTCGGTGGCTAAATTATTTAATACGAAACACACATGAGATCTCATGAAATTGAATCGTTTCCCTAGACTGTCGGACCGTGACGAGGAAAGTTGGATACATTTAAGAGTATAACAACTATTGTATTAAACCCATTGTACCAACCTTGAAAATTTATGTATGTTGTTCTGCCTCACTATTTTGTTGACCTGTGAACTTCTCAAATAATAAAAATAATAATAACAATTCATTTTCAAAAACAGATTTTAATAAAACCTCAATAAACTTCATAAACGATATTATTAAAAAGAAAACATAATAACTTAAATAAATACATCCAAAGCAAACAGCAATAAATTCACGGATCATTTGAAAAACTTTAATATCATCAAGTTCACTGCCTGAAAGTAGAAACTCAAAGACTTCAGCCATAACACCCAGACTGTTTAAACAGCTGAATGAATGATACTACTTCTACTACTACACTACACCACACCACAGAGCTGAGTTGCCTCTTTACAGTTTGGGCTGAGTTGCCTCTGATTGGGACACTCTACGGTTATATGAGACAGAGACCTACAGTTTAAAATGGATTCCGAACCACTGAAATCATCTATCTATGGCATCGCCGAGACTCGAACCCGAAAACTGTGGTGCCGAGCGACAGAGCGCTAAACACTCGGTCATTCAGGCAGCTGAATGTGTGATAAAAAAAATGTAGGAAAATATTGTGATTTTGTATAGAAATTTAGTTCTAGAAGTGTCTCTTATATCTCGCCATCAAAAATAATCCTAAAATTCGTCGCCAGCGTGAAGATTATTTAAGTCTGTTAATTTTTACATGTGCTTTTAACATAATTTTATCAAACAAAGTATTTAACGGTTGTGTTTATGGAATTTCATGCCTTTTGCATTTACAACGAGGTAGAAACGGGCAATTTGTTCGATTTGCCATAATTTTTTTTTTGCCAATTATAGCCAGAATTATAATTTGTTAGCAGTGATTTTATAAGAAGTACAAGGATATTTTAAAATATTTAATTAAATTAAAAACAAAAATTAAAAGATTAATTATAAAGTGTTCTTTTTGCAAAAAAAATATTGTAAGCTTCGTTGAATGCAAACTTTTTTTTTCACAAAAATGATATTAGAAACACAAAAATAGTCGTAATAGATTCTCAGATACCTGCACATTATGTTAGACATCAATTCAATACAAATAAAATTGTAATAATATTTTTCTAAAAAATTTCATTTAATTTTTAAAAAAGTTATTTTAATTTCTTTAAAAAACTTACTTTTATAAAAAAATATGGCACAAACTAATTTTTTATATTAAACTGATGTATAACTTTAAAGCAATATATAATTAACAGATCACTTGGTAAAAACACATGTATATAAATAAATGTGCATTTTTAATACGTTTAAGTTACAGACAATAAATGTAATTTTATATAGGCCTCTTCACATGGCCACATTTCAGACGTTATCACGTACTACACATAACAGGCGATAGTCCTAGTTCATTAATTTAGTTCAGTTTTATTTATTTAATGTACAAAATTTTTGAACTTTCTTTGTGCATATTATTTCCTTTTTGTCCTTCAGAAGTACACTATATTACTCTAAATGTGGATACGAGAGATCAAAGTTCAAAATAACCTTACATGCATGACAAACGTGTCATGGCAAACCTCAAATCTGAGTGTTTCATACATATCGAGCAGAATAGTCCATAATTCAATCCAAGATATATTGCCAAATCAATCATTTAATATATTAATGAAGTCCACAAATAGACGTTGGAACCTGTCATTCTGTCGCCAATGGCAATGTGTGTGGATGTCATATTATTATTTTTCTCTTAATGATAATGAAATTAATACCAAAGACAAAAATTGACATAACATTTTGGAGTTACACTCGTCATTTTATCTTATAAATAAAGTTACGTATTTACATAAATAAGATATGTATATACGAATTAATGCATTAATTTTTAAACGGACATGAAATGCTTAGAATGGTTATTCAAGCAAAACATCAAAAAAAAAACTCGTTCAATTAAAAAGAATAGAGTTTTTTATGTCTGAGAAAAAAAATTAGAGATTTATTCTGTCTACAAAAACTTAATGGAAATTCTGCCAACTTTGTATTTTTCTACTGCGAATTCTCTCAATAAAATTTATAAAGTGAAACCAAATGCCTTGATTTTAAAAAATCAAATAAATGCTAGTACTTATACACTCAAGAAAACATTTGACCACCTGCAATAAAATAAACACAGCTTCAACCCGCCTTGGCATGGATTAATACCACCAAGTTAAATACCACTTCCACCTGATCACGTGCCTTCCACGTTATCCAGGCGAGTTCATTGCAAAATGTAGGGATGGTCATATGTTTTGGCTCTTGAGTGTATTTCAATAAGTAAAATATTAATATAGAATGCCGATCGAAATTTTGTTGAGTTTTCTAATTGATTGCTCGACAACAGAAATATCAAGATTAAAATATTTCTAACAAAAAATTCGATTAAAATTTTTTTAAAGAACATATTTTAATAGCGTTCATTAGTAAGAAAACTCTAAACTATTAAACAATACAAGACCAACACTTATTGAAACCTTAGTATTAATAACCTTCACCGAAGCAAAGTAAAAAATTGATTATTCTGTCTAGAAAAAAATTCCACGTAGACTTCCTAATAGAAATTCTTCCTTGTATTTTTCTATTACAAATTCACTCCCAAATTTAAAAAAGCCTTGAAACCAAAAGCCTTGATTTTATACAATCAAATAAAACACCTCTCACAAAAAAATGAGTAGTTTTGCAATATATTACAATAATTTAAATATCAGTGTAGAGTGCCGATCAAAATTTCGCCCAGTTTTCTAATTGAATGCTCTCGGCAATAGAGGCATCAACATGAAAATGTTTCTAATAAAATTTTTTGATTACGTTTTTAAAGAATTTATTTTAATAGTAAAAAAATACAATAGATTTATTGATTGAAATATTAGTATTAGCAACCTTCACAGAAGCAAAGTAAAATTTTCAGAGGTTAGTAAGCGAATAGGAGCCATAACCTCCTGGTTATTCTTTATTTTCAGAAAATGGTCACACTGAATGTCATATGTTGGCATACATGCCAGAGTACATTCCTGTAGTCTGACGTACTGAATGTCATGTGTTGACATACATGACATATATGACATTCATGTCATCTAGTCTAACATGCTGAATGTCATGTGTTGACATATGGCATATATGACAAACTAAGTGTCATCTAGTCTGGCATACTGATTGTCATCTAGTCTGGCATATTGATTGTCATCTAGTCTGACATACTGAATGTCGTATGTTGACTTAATATATATGACATTATCATCTAGTCTGACATACTAAATGTCATATAATCTAACATACTGAAGGTCATATGTTGACATAAATGATATATATGACATACTTGTTCTCTAGTCTGACATACTGATTGTCATGTGTTGACTTGATATATATGACATTATCATCTAGTCTGACATACTAAATGTCCTTTAGTTTGACATATTGAATGTCATCTAATCTAACATACTGAAGGTCTGTCATCTAATCTAACATACTAAAGGTCATATGTTGACATAAATGATATATATGACATACATATCCTCTAGACTGACTTATGATATTTATTACATACATGTCATCTAGTCTGACATAATGAATGTCACTTGTTGATATATATGACATACATGTCATCTAATCTAACATACTGAATGTCATATGTTGGCATACATGTCATCTAGTCTGACATACCAAATGTCGATACCATAATCTGTCAAACTACATTCATATGTTGCATTCGCAAAGCATAAAGCAAATTTAAAAACAAATATAGTATTCATATTTTATTTATACTCATGTTATATTACAGATCATTATAGATTCGATTTTTTTTTAGACTCAAAATGAAAGGGATGGTTAAGGTACTCACCGTCTATGGTGGTGGATGCGCAGGTGAGCATTATCCAGTGGGCGCAGAGCAGCCCTGCTACGATGCGGCGAATGACCCGGAACCTCCAGCCTCGACCTCGGCTAGGGGTCATGTTGGCGTACCCATCCTCGGCACACGGAACAACCCTGCACGAACAACACACGACATAAGCATAATTAATTAATTTCATTAATTAATCATTTTTTATTTTTTAAAAAACGCAAGACAATAGATGTGCGTTCTAACTTGTTCTTGGGATTACAATCCGGTATAGATCAAATCCAGACTATCTTATATCTACAAAATATGCCTGCTATAGATTAAAGTCCAAACTTTTATATCTACAAAATATGCCTGCTATAGATTAAAATAGTCCCAAACTTTCTTATATCTACAAAATATGCCTGCTATTGATTAAAAGTCCTCTGGCTTTCGGTGGACAGGTACCGGGTTCAAATCCCGGCTTTGCCCATGGGTGCTGTAGTGGTTCGGAATCCACTTTAAGCCGTAGGTCCCGGTCCTAATAGGATCGTAGAGGCTACGGGGGCATTGTTACTCCGCGTCCGTGGCTTACCATCATGTTACACGCTCCCCTGGGTAATGCAAAGTGAGTAACATCGGTGCAGCCCTTATGGCGAAAGATCACGGTCTATTTGCCAGATGCATTAGAAGAAAAGATTAAAGTCCAACCTTTTATATCTACAAAATATGCCTGCTATAGATTAAAGTCCAGACTATCTTATAACTATAGAATATGAATGGTATAGATTCAAGTTCAGACTTTTTATATCGATAAAATATGCCTGGTATAGACTATCTCAAGAATTTTAACCAACCGGAATATATCAACGAAATAATACTCCATCGATCGTTCCCAATAATTTTAAGATTGTTCGAAATTCAAATTCGGGGTGGATGGAAATTTTTTTGATTAATTTCACTTCAATTTGTAAAACTGTTCGGGGTTTTGGTCAGATTGGTATTATTTCTCCTATAAGTCTTTAAAACCATCTGGGGTGATGCGTTTCAAAAATCTGTTTAAATTTTATTTCTTATGTTAATAGTTAAAATAATGGTTATGGCATATTCTCCAGATATTAACCAAACATAATACATTTTCTACATAAGATGTTTGTTTTAATAATAATATATTTTTCATCTAAACAATTATGTGCTCAAAACATTCACTCCCAAGAAAGATGATCAATGTAAGGTTCTTCTAAAGATTAATTTTTAATTTCTGCTAATAACTTTTGTTTTGGATTAAGTGATCTATACTAAATTTCTATTTTTCATTTTACCAAATAACAGTCAAATCTTTCTATTAAGATCCATTTATAATAATTCCACGCATAAATTCTGTGTGACAGCTGGCAACTGGCGTACCGATTACGGAGTACCCAAGAGGATATACCCTTTAACCTCCTCATCTTAATTCACATATAAAGTTACAATTTATTATAGGCTGCTCAAAATGTTAGTAAATGCTAAAAATAATGTTCCTAGAAATTTAAAAATGGCACTCTGAAAAGTTAAAATAATGAAAATAAATAAAAGTAAGATAAAAAATAAAAAGTTTAAAATATAAAAAAAAAGAAAGATTTTGGTTCAAAAAGCTAGGTACAGTTATTTAACCACCATTTTGTAAATGTAAAAAAGAAAAATTTGCATTTGCTTATTTCAATATGTGAAATAAATGATGAATCTTTTAAATTTAAAAATTAAAATTTCTCCAACATCAAATACCTTATTTAATCTGGAAAACAAAATACTTCGTTTTTTTTCATTCTTTACCAATCAGATTTTTTTTGTGATTAAATTTCCAGGTCTCCTCAAAGTCTTCCATTTTTAGTGTCTTGTTTCAAGATAGAAATGGCCAATAAGCTATTTCAATTGAAAATCTTGGTTATGTCATTTGGCGCAGGATTAGTTTTGCAAGCATTTTTCGAATGGAAAAAAGTGTATTGTGGTTTAATATAACAGTATCACTTTCCGTAAACAATATTTGACCAAAAAAAAAACAACTAGATGCAGGTAAGAATTGAAGGTGCAATTCAATATGAAACTGTTCTCATTATATTGTTCATAGTCGTTTTTTTAAACTTTATTGCTTTTTAAAACCAATATTTTTATTTTGATTGAAAACCTGAAATCTATACTAAATGATCATTCAGTTTCTTTCATTTTTGAGGAAATTTTTTGATTTGAGAATTATCATTTATAAATAAATAAAGTTTTAAATCGCACATTTAGGTTTCAGATTCGAATTCCGGCTGTAATGGATGTTTGTAGGTTAATAAAATATTTAAACCGTACATCTCGGTCTAATTTTAAAATGGGAAACACCCCTAATAAAAATCTACCGTCTTCAAATCTGCCAGTAAGATGAAATCTTTCAAAATAATCTGTTGAACTAAAAGAAAAGACCACATAAATAATTATTCAGCTAAATTTAATATTTTTTTTGTTGTTCTAACTGAAAGTTTTGGGTTCGATATGGAATTTGTAAATGCCCTTTAAATAGTACATAAAAGAAAGAGCGTTGTGGGTATTTAAATATTTCAAACTGCACATGATAGTTTGCATTAAGTAACCCTTGCTTATGGCAAAATCATTTTTTAGTATATTTGAACACTCTTTTTATTTGTAAAAAATAATAATTAATAAAAAAATGTGAGATTATATTTATTTCAATATGTGAAGTAAATATAATACATTTTCATTTATTTCATTTAGAAAAATTAAAATATTTTAAATATCAAATATCATTAACATTTAATCGGAAAACATTATTAATACAGCGAAGCGAATTCTCAATCATTCTTTTCCAATAACACTTGCCGAGATTAAAGATCCTGCCGAAATCAGAGCCATTAACATGTACCCAATCGCAGAAGCACATAGCAAGCCATGGCCAATATGGAGAAGAACCATTAGTTTTTAATTGCAAATATCCCGTTGCTGCTATTTTAAAGGCAGTTATTAGGATAAGCAGCGCATTCCTTCGAGCTGGGCAATTCAAGGTCTTTCGTTATGAGCGCTTAATTAATAATTCCTCCGATGTACTTGCCGTGAGGGCGGGATGGATGGTTGCGGGGCAACGAGGGATGCTGCAACCTAATACTGATTGCTCGGATGCAGGAAAGATTTGGGGAAGGTGCAATTCAATTGGATGAAACTGTTCTGCCTGTGTGTTTTTTTTTTTTTTCAAATGCTTGGTTGCTTTAAGAAGCCTTTTTGTAAATTTTTATTATATTATTTTTATCATTGAGGATAATGAAATGGTGTAAGTTATATATCTAAATGATCTGGATTTCGCTTTCAAAAAAATTATTTTTAGATTCAAAATGCTTTGATTTGAGAATTATTCGCCGCTGAAAGATCAGATAGGGACCTGATGTCCAAGTGACTGTCGCACAATGCTGACATTCAGGTTTCAGATTTGAGTTCCGGCTGTACCATGAATGTTTGTGTGTTTCAAAATCCACTTTAAATCACATTTCGGTCTAATATGACTGTAAAGTGTAGGGCTGACTACCTCTACCCAGTAAAAAAAAAGCATTTTGTCTTCAAATCTGCCATTATGCAGATGGATGTGGGTGATAAGGAGTCTGTTTGGCTAAGGAAGTCCTAGGCCACATATGAGTAAATTCGGAATTTTCAAAGTGCCTCTGTCAAACCTAGTGCAACAATCCATGGCATCAAGCGCTCTCAAACTCGAAACCACAAATTTCGGGTTCTAGTCCCGGTTATGCTATGGATGATTTAGTACTGCTTCGGAATGTAGAGTTAAACCCTACCCCGGTCTAACAAGATCGAAAAGCGTTGTGGGGGTTTTCCTGCGTCCAGTTTAGCCTATATTCAAGCTCACATGCCCTCTGGATTTCTAAATAATAACTTATTTTTTTTTTTTTTATTTAAAGAATTAATCACTGTTTTGCCAGCTGCATCAATACAGCAAATATTTTTGTAAAAATCTTTTATTTTTTTTATATCACCATAAAAGATTAAAAATCTTGAAATAATGATGAGTGTTAGGACAATTATTTAAAATTTTTTATACCTATTGCTATGGTGAAATGCAAAAATTCTACCAGTTCAATGGTATAAAGCTAGATTAATTTAAACTCCATTGTAAATTTCACAAAATCTTATTCATGTATTTTGTTTTCTAAAACTTCTTAATACTCTCTTCACAGCTAATATTACAACTGAATGTGTCAAAAGAATTCATTCAATAATTCTTTCGATAATAACAATCATTAAAAATGATTCACCAAATCAGAGCCATTAAAACAACCAATCAATTGAGAATCAATGTGAAGCACAAAAGACCATCATTCAATCAAATAATTTATTTTGCAAATGTCCCGTTTTGCTATTTTAAAGGCAGTTATAACATAATAAAAGTTTATATGCATTCCTTCGAGCTGGGCACTTGAATCAAATTATACGTTGTGAGTTTTTATACCCCCCGATGATGTGCCGTAAAGGGCGGGATGCCGGAGTGGTTGCGTGTCGGCCTGCAACTTTCACCCGATTGCAAGGATGCAGGAAGATTTGGGGAAGGTGCGATTCAATTGGATGCAGCTGTTCTGCCTAGTGTTGTTTTTTCTTTCATAATGCTCGGTTGTATTAAGATAGACGTTTTATAATTTTTATTATATTATTTTTTAGGATTGATGATAATGAATGGATATAAGTTATGGATCTAAATAATCTGGGATTTTGCTCGGGAAAATTATTTTTAGATTCAAAATGCTTTGATTTGTCCAGAATTTGTTACTGAAAGATCAGATAGGGGCCTGATGTCCGGTGACATGGCGCATTGTCATCCATAAAAATCAGGTTTGGGTTCGAGTCCCGAAGTCCATGAATGGCTGTAGTGATTTGAAGTAGCTGAACATCACATTTCCAGTCAATGTTCGGTCCAGTAGGGCTACTACTACTACACCACAACCATCACTGTGTCTAAAACTGAGCCCACACCATTAACAGGAGCCACCACCAGGTGAGAAGGAGTCTGTGCCTTGCTGACAGTTTGGGTCCATGGCTTTGTGCGGTCTGGATTCCACACTCGAACCACTACAACATCCATGGCATTGCCAACTGAAATCGTGACTCATCGGAGCCAGGCCACGGTTTTCCATTCATCTATGGATTATAGAGCTTTGATATGCTCAACCCTACCCACGAAAACGAAAACATCTCTTTTCCTGTAAAGGAGTTTAGTCTAAATTTCATCATATATATTCCTCAAAAAGCCATTTTTTTTTTTAATATTTTTATTTAAAGAATAATCACAACTCAATATTTCAGCAAAGTGAATAATCAATAATTGCTTTTCAGTTAGACCTACTGAGATTAGAAACGTCGCCGGTCTAACGGTAACCTATCGCAGGCGGTGACCACTGCAGGTCATGGCCATGGTGGGAACTATTATTTTTAATTTTATCCCTTTGCTGCTATCAAAACTTGACACATTCCTTGGATCTAATGTTGAATGTGTCAAAAGAATTTCAATTAATTCATCACCCATTCGTCATCAAAACAATCCGCGTTCAAAGTCTGAATTCACCAATCGTCGATCATCATCACGAAAACATTCAATGAATAATTCAACATAAATGAAAGCATTCAATCAAAGCATTTATTTATACTTGTTCTATTTTTATTTAAGTGTTATGGATACTGCCATCTGAAAATTTGCATATTGCATATCCTACTCATGACTTTTGTCAAGGCCATTGTGTTTTTATATTTTTCAAAATGTATATACATTGT
This sequence comes from Caerostris extrusa, assembly GCA_021605095.1. Taxonomy (NCBI): domain Eukaryota; kingdom Metazoa; phylum Arthropoda; class Arachnida; order Araneae; family Araneidae; genus Caerostris; species Caerostris extrusa. The sequence goes on along the minus strand of BPLR01011431.1, from coordinate 23,271 downwards.
ATTGTATTATTATTTTTGTAAAATACGTGTTTTGTTTATTACTAAAGAAAAACATGAAAAAACGAAATAATAGAAAAACGATGAATGTTAGCATAATAATTTAAAAACTTATATACCTGTTAGTACGATAAAATCCAAAATTCTTCCTGTCTCAATAGTAGTAGTATAAAGTAAGTTTAATTTAAATTCCAATATGAATATTTCGTAAAATCTCAATTTTTTTCTTAATTTTCACTTAAATACATAGTAATCAGAACTCAATACAGCAAAGCGAATTTTCAATCATTCCTTATTAATAATACTTGTTGAGATTAAAGATCTTGCTGAAATCAGAGCCATTAACATAACAGAGGCAGTTTGGCGAACACAGCCGGCCATGGCCATTAGGGAGAACTATTAGTTTTTAATTGCAAATATCCCATTTGCTGCTATCTTAAAGGCAGTTATTAGGATAAGCAGCGCATTCCTTCGAGCTGGGCACTGGAAAGTTGTGAGCCTTTTTAATTAAGGATTCCTCCGATGCACTTGCCGTGATGCAGGAGTGGTTGCGGGGCAACGAGGGATGCTGCAACTTAGCACTTATTGCTGGAAGCACAAAGTTTTGGGGAAGGTGCAATTCGATTGGATGAAGCCGTTCTGCTTATTGTTGTTTTTCATTTGAAATGCTTGGTTGTATTAAGAAGCGTTTTATAATTTTCAGCAAATATATTTTTAGGATTGGTGATGATAAATGGGTATAAGTTATGTATTTAAATGGTTCGGATTTTGCTTTTTATACAAGAAAATTATTTTTAGATGCAAAATACTTTGACTTGAGAGTATTCACCACTGAAAAGTCACATATGTAGCATATTTGGAGTTATTCAAAGTGCACGCAGCAGATTCAAGATACTTGTATTGGATTAGGTTTAATTTGGTATGTCGCTCTGTGGTCATTTTGTGCACACTTTAGGCTAATTAGACCGGGACACACAATTTAACGTCGATTCCGTGCACTCATAAACATCCACGCCACAGCCAGGATGTATGATTTTAGAGTAATAATCCATCGGATTACTACTTAGAACCAACAAACCCCGAATTTATCAATTATGCGGAATATTAATCTGAATGATTACTACTCTGTATCACCATTTTATCGATGCAGTTTGCAACGATCACCCTATACGAGAAATATAAAATTAGGATGGCCAACTCCTGACTCAGTGTCAACGTGCGCCTCTGGTGAGCATTAGGGCGGAGGTTCCATCCGCTTCCGGCTTTGTTGTAGACACTGTTTCAAAAAACGAAGAGACTATGTCATGTGTGCTTTTCAGCATCTCGCCTCGTGAGTCGGACTACTTGGTGAGATTTTTTCGGGTTTTTCTCCCATACGATACGCAAATGCGGGGTAGCTATCCTAAACGTCCTTCCGGAAGGAATTGCCCTCCTTCTTCTGCGTCACGGAGCCAAGTCAGACTTCTACCTACGGGTGCTCCATCACAACAGAAGCTGTCCCATTTCCTTCCTTCTATGAGAACCCACGGGTTCATAGACTTGGTCTAGATGTTGCTGTCGACTCAATGGAATAAGAAACAACAGCATAAAAGAGGATAATTTTTCCACAAAGAAGTTATTTTCCGATCTATAAATATATTGTAACTATTCCATGATAAACTGGAGAACTATTCAATCAGCTACATATATCGGGGGCAGGATTGGATGGCCTATTGAATGGCGCCCTGGCTCTTGGTACCATAGGCTTCAGATTCAAATCCTAGCTGTGGCACGGATGTTGTAGTTCGTAGTCTAATTAGCCTAAAGTGTACACAAAATTATCGTAGAGTAACAAGCCAAACCAAATGCATATCGGGTTTGGAAATAATCTCCTCAAGAACTTTCTTCTGTCTGCTTTACATCTAAAAAGAAAATAATAAATCACGTCTAATTGTCCATAGACAATTTTCCTTAAGGAAATTTTTCGATGCGCAATTTCAAGCACTTTCTCATGTCTTATAATAATTTAATCTATTTGTCTTTAGTTTCTGTACGAATTTTTAATTCTTCTTTTTCTACTTCATTTGTGCAACAGTCCCATAGTAGACCAAGGCTGTGCTCCTTGACAGATTTCGAGACATGAGATGTTTTTCTTTTTATGGGTTAAAGTTTCAGCCCTACGCCCAATACTGTCAGAGCGCTCGACACTCGGCCATTGAGATCTTGAGGCCTGAATGCCCGAGTGTCTAGTGCTCTGGTGATCGGTACCACAGGTTTCGGGTTCGAGCCCCGGCGATGCCAATGAAGTTTGGGTTCGAATCCCTTTTGCCGAAAGGTCCCGGTCTTATATGACCGTAGAACTGAAAGCCCGGTCAAACTTCTCACCCACATCATTCCCTAACTGTAAAGATGCAACTCAGCTGTACGCACAGTGATGTTGTGTGGTGTAGTAGTAATGGTCATATTAGATCGGGACCTGTGGTTTAAAATGGATTCTGAACCCCCTAAAAACATCCATGGCACTCAAACCCGAAACCAGTGCATCGAGCGCAAGAGCTGTTTAATTATTATCACTGAATTAATTAAAAGATAACTGTGTGACTGGAAATATATATATATATATATATATTTGATAATGTAAGCTCACTTGAAGCGACTTCTTTATAAGGCATTCTATTTAAAAAAAAAAGAAGATGGCACTTCCATTGTGATTTCTAATCATTGCGTTCAAGATGCAATATATCTCTCCGTTTAATGTTAAAAACATTTATGGGGAGAATAGCCTCGAATAAAAGATGTGATCACCTATCGAATGCATTAAACGTGAGCCCCTGCTTCGAAGGAGCACTCGTAAAAGGGTATTAAGAGCCCTAAAACTGAACAGGATGGGGACATTACACCCTCAAAAGGATCCGGGACATTTCGTTTAACAACCGGTGGGCCATTACAGGTTGCGGATTTTAAATAACATTCGGATATCGACTGTAAAAAGAACATTTTACTTTTTGAGGAAAAAAAAATTCCTTTTACTTTTGAAATTATATTAAATTAAACGATTTGAAATGTTAACTACAATATTTTAATGGATTTCACATTTTGAAATTATGTTAGATCTAACATTTTGAAAAATTAACTACAATAAAAAATACAGTATTTTATTAGATTTCACATTTTGAAATTAAATTAAATCTAACATTTCAAAAATTAACTACAATATTTTATTATATTTAACATTTTGAGAAATTAACTGCAATATTTTATTAAATTTCACATTTTTTAAAATTAACTACAATATTTTATTAGATTTAACATTTTTAAATTATATTAAATCTAAAATTTTGAAAAATTAACTACAATATTTTATTAGATTTCACATTTTGAAAATTATCTACTATATTTTACTAGATTTCACATTTTGAAATTATATTAAATCTGACAATTGAAAAAAATAACTTTTAAACACAGTATTTTATTAGATATCCCATTTTGAAAAATTAACTGCAATATTTTATTAGATTTCACATTTTGAAAAAAAAATAGTTACAATGATTTATTGGATTTAGCATTTTGAAAAATTTACCAAAGTATAATAGATGATGTTAGATGTTATAGTGAGTACACCAAATTGATTTCTAAAACGAATTATTTATCTTGTATGTTTGGCAGGCTGATGGTCAATTGGCTAGGACTCTAGAACTAGGGACGCTGCACTTTGGAACTATAGGCTTCAGGTTCGAATGGTTGGCAGTGGCATGGATGTTTGTGAGTGGTTCAGAAGCCACGTTAAACTCTAGGTCCCAGTCTAATTAGCCTAAAGTGTGTAAAAAAATTACTTTAGAGAGACAAACCAAACGCTTACCCTTTATTAAAAGCATTACTTCTTGCTTGAATTTTGGGACATCCTATGTTGTTTATATAGTTTATAGTTGACTTATTATTAAAAACAAAGAAACTCTTTTATCATCTACCTCTATAAATATTTATTTATTATTTGGGAACGTCATATATTAAAATGCATCTCGTAAAATAAAAAAAAAAAAAGAATAGAGTAGACCATTTTGACAGGTCCCTTCATCAGCTGAGATAGGTAAACAAACTTCCCAAACGCAGAGTTGTTGTTTTCCTACTTCGCTGTCAGCCGGAATTTTGCTCAGCTGTCAAACATTAAAAGGGATTTCACATGTCGAAGCAAAAATAGAGCACACGGTGAGCTGTGATGGCATGATGAGACGAGAGATGCGCTTCTTTACCAGAAGCATGGCGGCGTAATCTTTGGTCATAAATCTTGCTAATACTTTGACACTTCTAACCTGATGGGGATGGCTTCAGCATTAAACATCTCTCATCATCATCATCGAATTATGAAGAGATTTGTACTGATAATGAGAGGTGAGTAGTAGTTAAAAGAGTTTTGAAAGAGTCGATTGAAAAAAATCTCGGCTTCAGACATCATTCCCAAACTGTATAGGGGCAACTCAGCTCTAGGCACAGTGATGTAGTGTAGTAGTAGTGGTTAAGAATCCACTTTAAATTTTAGATCCCGATCTAATTAGCCCAAAGTGTGCAAAAATTGACCATAGAGCGACAAGCCAAACGTGTACCTTTTACTAAAAGCATTACTTATTGCGTGAATTTTATGACACCCTGTTTAAAACATAGTTTATTGTTGTTGTTACTAATCCCAATGGGGCAGGAAATTCTACACCAGGTCCAATAGACCCCATCGTAGGCGATGGGTTCATGGCTAAGGATAATATGCAGCTTCATTTTTAGCGAGGAACCACGAGGGCTGAAGAGCGACTCAACCTCAAGACAACGCTCTAAGATACTATAATACTGAGACCTACGGTTTAAAGTGGATTCCGGACCACAACAAACATCCATGGAACTCCTGGGATTCGAACCCGAATCCTGTGGTAGGTTTATTACTAAAATCAAAGGAACTCTCCCGCTGTGTCCCTCTGAATATTTGTTTCCTATTAGAGAACATAATAAATTAAAATACATCTGATAAAATAAAAAAAATAGAATAGTGTAGACATTTTGACATCTCCCTTCATCAGCCGAGGTTGGTAAACAAAGTTCCCAAACTCAGAGGAAGCCCAGCGTGGTTTTCGTAAATCGCTGTCATCCGGAATTCGCTCGGCTGTCGAAAATTAAAAGGGATTCCACGTGTCGAAGCAAAAATAGAACACACGATGAGCTGTGATGGCATGATGACGCGGAGCTTCTTTACCAGAGGCACAGCGAAGTAATCTTTGATCATAAATCTTGCTAATACTTTGACACTTCTTACGGATGGCTTCGACGAACTAAAAATGTTCGCATTAAACATCTCTCAGAAATGAACAGATTAATGAAGAGTTTTGTACAAATAGTGAGAGGTGAGGAGTTGTTAAAAGAATGTTTTTAAAAAAGTCGATTAGAAAAAAAAATCCCGATTATTTTATAATTTTTTTAATTCTTAAAATTGTTAAAATTAAATGTTAAGGAAGCGATTCAATCGTATCATTTCAAAATGCAATCACTGGCGAATACTGTGACTATTTAAGCAGTTAATGTTAAGAAACCTTTTCAGCACTGAGGCTTATAAAAAGCTGTCTGAATTTGAATTTGCTTTATAAAAGCTTTCACTAATTGAAAGAAGATCTTATAGAAGCTATTTTAGTTTCAAGAAAAATATGATTTAATGTATTGCCAGTATAACACCTTTAATTAGAAGATAAAAATTAGTCTTAATCCGAATTAACCCAATCAGACTTCTCCCCACATCATTCCTAAACTGTAGTAATGATGTTAGGGGGAAAAAAAGTAAACTGTAGGGGATGCATTAGGGGCAACTCAGCTCTAGTCACTGCACGGTGGTGTGGTGTGGTGTGGTAGTGGTGGTGGTGGTTAGGAATCCCCCATTAAACTGTAGATCACGGTTTAATTAACCCAAAGTGTGCAAAAATGACGGTAGAGCAACAAATGAAAGTTGTACCCTTTTATTAAAAGCATTAATTCTTGCTTCAATTTTGGATATCCTATATTATATATAGTTAATAATTGGTTTATTAATTAAAACAAAGAATTGTTGGTGTCTTGGAATTAGAGGAGTTGTTTCCAATTTGAGAACATAATAAATTAAAATACATCGCGTAAAATAAAAAAGAATAGAGTAGACCATTTTGACAGGTCTCTTCATCAGCCGAGATAAATAAACAAACTTCCCAAACACGGAGTTATTGTTTTCCTAAGTCGCTGTCAGCCGGATTTTCCTCGGCTGTCAAAAATTAAAAGGGATTTCACATGTTGAAGCAAAAATAGAGCACACGTTGAGCCGTGATGGTATGATGACACGGGAGATCTTGTGCTTCTTTACCAGAGTGGTGGAAATCGGTGGCACGGTGGTGTAATCTTTAAACATAAATCTTGCTAATACTTTGACACTTCTTACGTGATGGCTTCAACGAACTAAAAACATCCGCTTATCCTAAAATGTCCGCGTAAAACATCTCTCAGAAATGAAAAGATTAATTATGAAGAGCTTTGTACTCATAATGAGAGGTGGGGAGTAATTAAAAGTGAGTTTTTGAAGGAATAATAAAAGGAGCTATAAAAAAATCGACTAACGACTCTTTTATAAAAATAATTTATATTTTTTAAATATTTTATTATAAATACTATTTTAATTAAGTACAATATTTTTAAAGATATATTTTTAATGTGTATAAATAAAAATTTTATTAAATATAATATTTTTTTTGATTAATTTAATTGCATCCTTCCGTAATACAACTATTGGCAAATACAGTTACTACTTAAGCAGTAAACCAATAAGTGTTGAGAAACTTTTCAGCATTCAGGCTCATAAAAGCTGTCTTGGATAAACAATGAAAGAATTTCTTATAGAAGTCATTTTAGTTTTAATAACAAATATGTTTTAATTTATCACACAGCATCTGTGTAATAAAATCAAAAAAAATAATCTTTGCTTGGGGTTTTCTTTTTATCTGTCTTTACCTATTACATAATACCATTTTCTTAATATTATTGGCACAACAGCCCCATGGTAAGCCAAAACCGTCTGCCTTACTGTCAGATTTCGAGACGAGAGATGCTTTCCTTTTTACGTGGTAGGCTTGTCAGCCCTAAGCCCAACATTCCACAGTTATACTTGACCTCAACATAGAGTTTAAAGTGGATTCCGAATCACTACAAGCATCCATGGTACTGTCTGGACTAGAATGCGAAACGTATGGCACCGAGTGCTTGGGCGCTAATTATTCGTCCATCAGGACCCGTCTTAATTATCTGCTATATTAAATCAGAAAAAATTCCGTCTCATTTTGTGCTTGCTATTTAACTAGGCATATTCGAGAAACTTTATAATTTGATAAACTTTTTAATTATTTCTAATCAAAAAATTAATTCATTGAGAAAAATTAATTAAAAGTTCGGAAATGGGAGTATATCATTTTTAACCAAAAAATATAATGTATAACAGCTAGTTTAACTTTCACTTTTGGCGTGAACTGCATCATATAGTTCAGTTTTTTATACAATATTTGTACAATTTTATGCATTTTTAAATTTTTTATGCAATTTTTCAAAACTTTTTTTACAATTTTTATACATTTTTTTTTTTAACTTTTTATACAGTTTTCCTCTAAGTTCTTCTGGAAAATATTATTATTATTAAAAACAATAGAGTTTACAAAACGAATTAGAGCTACGTTAAAAAAAAAAAAAAGCCATTAGCTTATTAGAAAATTTAATATGGTAGTTATTGAAAAGCAAGTGTTTTCTTGCTTAAAGAAAAAAACATGTACTTGATGACTAACTACATTCCTTACTAAAAGTAATATATCTTACACTTATTATATTTTTCAGCTATTAATTTAAATTGCTCTTTGAGGTTTAAATTTCTATTAAGAAGATTTAAAAAAGAATGAAAGAAGATTTAATTGGCACTACATCTTCTTTCTGTTTTATTCAAGGATTTCTCAGAAGCCCAAAAGGAATCTCACGTTCGTAAAACAACAGAGCGCTTAGCGATCTCATCAGTAAAAATTTTCCTCTGATGTCTTCGGATCCCAGAATAGTAACAGCCCATTCTTTCTTCCCGCTAATAAGAGAGACCGACGAAAAATAATAATCACAAACGCACAAGTAATGTTTCCTGGCCGAGCGCTGAATAGCCAATTAGAACGCGATGCACTTCCTCTCCCTAGACGTTTCTTCGCTCTGCTTTCTTTTTTTCTCGCTCTAGTGGGACAGTCTCTCTGTTTCGTCCAGACTGTGTACATGAAAGTAACTTTTTTTCAAAAGGAAGTGAAGCCAGTAATGAGGCAAGGGGAATTCGAAATGATACCGTTGTGTCGATAGAGTATTCGATTTAGTAGAGAATCAAGTGGATTGCTTTTGGGGCATAGAAGAAAAATGATTTAGATGTCATTAGATTAGATAAATAAAGCTCCAAAGGGGAGACAGTTTTTTAAAAGATTATTTGGTAAGCAAAGTATTAGATAACCTACTTAAGGAAATTCGCCACATTTTTAACGAGACGAGGTGTATAAATTTAATAGATCGGGTAAAAATTTTCCCAATTTACTTAATAATATTAGTTTAATTGTATGATTATTCACTTATTTTTCTATTGGTTATGATAAATAAAATTTCTTATTTGGGCTAGGTTTGATAATCTGTGGTTGGTAGGTAGGTAGGTAAGTGGAATTTAGTGGCAAAAGGGCCAGTTTTGTCCATGATGAACCAAACAGTTTGTAAATTTTAATACTAAAATCGTGTTGCTGTTGTTACTAAACCTCCTAGTGCAGGAACGCCCACACCAGGTCCAACAGACCTGTCGCAGGCTACTGGTCGATGGCTAAAATTAATACGCAGCTTCACTTTAGCGAGGAACCACGAGAGTTGAAGGCTGATTATACCTCAAGACAACAATCTACTATTCTATTTGACCGAGACCTACGACTTAAAGGCGATTTCGAACCACTACAAACATCCATGACACCGCCGGGACTCGATACCGAAACCTGTGGTACCGAGGGCTAGATCGCTAGTTCCTTGGCCATCACCATTCCTCTTTTCTGAAAATTATTATTATTATTAAAAACAATAAAGTTTGCAGAGTTAATTCGATACATTTGTTTAGTTATTAGCTTATTAAAATGTGTCAGTTATTGAATTATTATTTTATTGATTGTAGAAAAATATATGAAGTTGATGGCTTACTACATTGCACACTAAAAATAGCATATCGTCATCATAATAATATCGTCGTCATATAATATTTTTCATCAATTTAACAAAGCGCTCTGTGGTTAGCGTCAGTGAGCTCGTTAGCACTCTGAGGATTAAATTTAGCTAGTTAAATTTCTATTAAGAAGATTTTTAAAAAACGAAAAAGATTTAATTGCCACTACCTCTTTTTGCTATTTTATTCAAGGATTTCTTTGAAGCCGAAAGGGATTCTCCCGTTCGCAAAATAACAGAGAGCGCTTAGCGATCTCATTAGTAAAAATTTTCCCCTTGTGTCTTCGGATCCCAGAATAGTAACTGCCCATTCTTTCTTCGCGCTAATGAGAGACCGACGAAAAATAATAATCGCAACGCACAAGTAATGTTTCCTGGCCGAGCGTTGCATAACCAATTACAACGACGATGCATTTCCTCTCCCTGGACGTTTCTTCGCTTTGCTTCCTTTTTTCGCGCTCTAGCGAGAGAGCCTCTTTGTTTCGTCCAGACTGCGTAGTGTATGAAAGTAACTTTTTTTTTCAAAAGGATGTGAAGCCAATAATGAGGCAAAGAGAATTCGAAATGATACCGCTGTGTCCATAAAGTATTCGATTTAGTAGAGAATCAAGTGGATTGCTTTTGAGGCATGGAGGAATAATCATTTTGAAGTCATTAGATTAGCTAATAAATATAGCTCCGAAGGGAAGATAGTTTTTCAAAAGATTATTTGGTAAGCACCATATTAGATAACCCATTTAAGCAATTTGATGTTTTCTACCTTTTTAACGAGACAAGACATATAAATTTAATAGATCGTTAAAAAAAATTTCCAATTCCCTTTATAATATTGGGTTTAGTTGTATGATTATTACAACTAAATCATTCTACTTCTATTGTTCATAAAAAAAATTAAAAAAAGGTTTGATTTTCTGTTGTAGGTAGGCAGGTGTAAATGGAATTTAGTGGCACAGGGACCAATTTTCTCCATAATGAGCCATACAGTTTGTAAATTTTAATAATTTTTTTTTTCTAATGCAGCTGGCAAATACTTAGAAGGAGTATTTGCCTTAAAGCAAACGCTCCTTCTTCATGAAAATTAAACAAAAAAAAAAATCATCGGTGTAATTTTTAATGGGTGTGTCCAATTTTTAATCGGAGTTACTAATTTTTAATGGGGATATCTAATTGCTATAATTTATGCAATTTAACATGAAAATGTGTACAACTAAAAACATTTAACTCTAATTTTATAAATTTTTACTCTAATTTGTGTTACTCGGTGTATATCTAATTTTTCACATATTCGTGACCACCATTCTGTAATTAAACGCATTATTAAAACCTAATATGTGATAAAAAGGTAAACAACTAAATATGCTATATACATGAGTAACAATATCCTCGCAACGCTCTGATCATGTTGGACTGGGACCTACGGTTTAAAATGGATTCCGAAACATTACAAACGTTCACGGCATCGCCGGGACTCTCATCCGAAACCTGTGGTACCGAGTGCCAGAGAGCTAGCCACTTGGCCATACCGGCCATAAAATATTGTTGATGTTGTTATTAATCTGCCTGGTTCAGGAAAACCTACACCAGGTCCAATAGACCCCATCTCAGGCAACTGGTCCATGGCTAAAGGTAATATGCAGCTTCACTTTAGCGAGGAACTACGAGGCCTGAGACTGATTAAACCTCAAGACAACGTTCTACGATGATAATAGAGTGGGACCTACGGTTTAAAGTGGATTCCGAACCACTACAAACATCCATGTCACCACCGGGACTGGAATCGGGAACCTGTGGCACCGAGTGCCAGAACGCTAGTCATTCGGCCATTCAAGACTCTTTTCTGAAAAAGCTTCTTCGTCTTCTTCTTAATAATAATAATAATAATAATAATAATAATAGAGTTAACAAAGCTCATTTGTGATACTTTAGTAAAATTATTAGCTTATTAGAAAATTTAGTGTGTCAGTTATTGAAAAAGCACAAGTTTTTTTGCTTTTATCTTGCAGAAAAAACATGTACTTGATGACTAATTGCCTTCCACACTAAAAATAATGAATATATCTTAAAGATTTTTAAAAATGAAAAAAAGATTTAATTGGCACTACATTTTAATTCTGTTTCAATCAAGGATTTCTCTGAAGCACAAAAGAATTCTCACGTTCATAAAACAACACAGTGAATAGCGATCTCATTAGTAAAAATTTTCCTCTGGTCTCTTTGGGATCCCAGAATAGTAACCGCCCATTCTTTCTTCTCGCTCATCAGAGAGACCGACGAAAAATAATAATCACAACGCACAAGTAATGTTTCCTGGCCGAGCCTTGAATAACCAATAAGAACGACGATGCGCTTCCTCTCCCTAGACTTTTCTTCACTTTGCTTTCATTTTTCGTGCTCTAGTTGGAGAGCCTCTTTGTTTCGTCCAGACTGCGTAGTGTGTGAAAGTAACTTTTTTTCTTCAAAAGGAAGTGAAGCCAGTAATGAAGCAAGGGGAATTGAAATGATACCACTGCGTCGATAAAGTGTTCGATTTAGTAGGGAGTCGAGTGGATTGCTTATGGGGGATGGAGGAATAATCATTTTGAAGTCATTAGATTAGCTAATAAATAAAGCTCCAAAGGGGAGATAGGTTTTCAAAAGATTATTTGGTAAGCACCATATTAAATAACCCACTTTAGGCAATTTGAGGTTTTCCACATTTTAACGAAAAGTATAAGTTTAGTGGATCGTGTAGATATTTTCCAATTTTACTTTACATTATTGGATTTAATTGCAATATTATTGACATAGTCCTCTATTGGTAAGGAAAATAAAATTTCTGATCTGGACTAGATTGGATTTTCTGTGGCACAAGAGCAGTTTTGTCCATACTGGTTTCGATAAAATATAACAGTTTGTAAATTGTAATAATAAAATCAAATGAAATCGTGTTGATGTTTTTACTAATCCTCCTGGTGCAGGAAAACCTACGCCAGGCTCAAGAGACCCTGTCGCAGATTTCTGGTCCATGGCATATGTAGCTTCCCTTAGCGAGGAACCACGAGGGCTGAAGTTTGACTGAACCACAAGGCAACGCTCTGCGATCCTATTAGACCACGATCTACGATCTAAAGTGGATTCCAAACCACTACAAACATCCATGGTACCGCCGGGACTCGAACCCGAAACCTGTGGTACCAGAACGCTTGTCACTTGGCCATTCATGCCTCTTTCCTTAGAAGTATTACTACTAATAATAATATTATTATTATTATTATTAAAAACAATAAATTAAAAACAACAAAGTTAATTTGTGCTACATTAGTAAAGTTATTAGCTTGTCAGAAAACTTACTGTGTCAGTTATCGAAAAAGCACTTGTTTTTTAATTGAAGAAAAAATCCCAGATGACTAACATATAATCTTGATGACTAACTAGTTTACTTATTAATAATACAATATTTTTACTTAAAATATTTTTCAGCTATTTATTTAAATTGCTCTCTGATTTTTAAATTTGACTGGTTAAGATTCGATTAAGAAGATTTAAAAAAAAAAAAAATAGGAATTAATTGGTTCCTTCATCTTCTTGATCTTTTATTCAAGGATTTCATTGGAGCCGAAATTGATTCTCACGTTCACCAAATAACAGAGCGCTTAGCTTTCTTGGTTGCAGAAAAATATGTATTTGATGACGAACTGCTACTGTGCCCAAAAAGTAAGAACAATTATTTTTTTTTTTTTCAAAAACTCTTTATTTATTCTTCCAAATTTGTTTCATCACCTTCAAAGTAATCCCCTCCGGACACAATGCACTTATGCCAACTTTTTTTCCAATCCTCAACGTATGCTGAAAAGTCATCGGCAGGGATGGCCTTTAAAGCGCGGGCGATTCACGTTGAATCTCTTCAATCGGCTCAAAACGGCGTCCACGGAGTGGGGGAATAGCCAGAAGTAGCACGATACTAAATCAGGGGAATACGGTGGTTGTGGAACGATATGGGTAGCATTTTTGGCGAAAAAGTCACGAAGAATCAATGCAGTGTAAGCTGTAGCATTCAGTCGTTTCGCTACCAAACGAGATTTAACGCGTTTTAGGACCAAAATGGAATTGACCGATCCTTTTGAAAATCCAACATCAGCAGCAAGGTTTCTAATTGTAAACTAATGGTTTGCAAGCACCAAATCTTTAATTTTTGGACTGAACTACGTCGGTTGAGGTTAATGGTCGACCGGAGAGCTCTTCGTCTTCAACGCTTTCTCTGCCTTCTTTGAACTGTTTATACCACTTCTAAACATTTCTTTCCGATACAGAAATGCTCATCGAATGCCTTCTGCAACATTCTATACGTTTCCATAAGAAGTACAATTTACGTCTATCTCACTAGACAGTGATTACAACGAAACAGTGTAAATAATATTAGTGAGGTCTGATGATAACGAACATATAGATTTTAGTGAGGTATCCAGTGTCAATGAACATATAGACGAACCTTTATGATTTTAAGTGCTTTTGCCTTTTTGATCCCTGCTATTGTTTACTTTATTCAAAAGATATTGAAAATCTTTAATTGAACCAAATTTATTGTGGATTCACCTTTTGAGACAACTATTTTAACTGTACTTGATGTATAACTTGTCATTTGGATCTGCAAGGCGAAAAACGTGTTCTTGTGCTATAAAAATATCATAATCTCATAAATCATCCAATTTTATTCTATTAAAAATCTGATTTATCAGAATCGGAGTCAAAATTCATATCAGCTGATGATTTTTCTAATTAAGAGGCTATTGTGGTAACATAACGAGAAAAACATAATTGCTTGATTAATTTTAGAAAAATAAAACAATCGCGATTTTAATTGATTTTATTGTTTAACTGTAGCATGGCAAAAACTGGTCCCTATGCCACTAAATTCCACTTGCCTACCTACCTACCACAGAAATTCAAACTCCCAAATAAGAATTATTATTTATCATGACCAGTAGAAAAAAATGTGAATAATCGTACAATTAAAACCGAATATTATAAAGTAAATTGGAACATTTTTACAGGATCCATTAAACTTATACGTTTCGTCTCGTTAAAAATGGAGGAAATCATCAAATTGCCTTAAATAGATTATTTAACAGTGTGCTCACCAAATAATCTTTCGAAAACTATCTCCCCTTCAAAGTTTTATTTAGCTAACCTAATGACTTCAAAATTATTATTCCTCCATCCCCAAAAGCAATCCACTTGACTCTCTACAAAATCGAATACTTTATCGACACAGCAGTATCATTTCAAATTCCCCTTGCCTCATTATTGGCTTCACTTCCGTTTGAAAAAGTTACTTTCATGTACACAGTCTGGACGAAACAAAGAGGCTCTCTAACTAGAGCGCAAAAAAAAAAAAGCAGAGCGAAGAAACGTCTAGGGAGAGGAAATGCATCGTGGTTCTAATTGGTTATGCAATGCTCGGCCAGGAAACATCAGTTGTGCGTTACGATTATTATTTTTCGTCGGTCTCTCTTATTAGCGGAAGAAAGAATGGGCAGTTACTATTCTGGGATCCGAAGACACCGGGGGAAAATTTTTACTAATGAGATCGCTAAGCGCTCTGTTGTTTTGCGAACGTGAGAATCCTTTTGGGTTTCAGTAAAATCATTGAATAGAACAGCAATAAGATGTAGTGCTAATTAAACGTTCTTTCATTTTTTTAAATCTTTCTTAATCGAAATTTAAACCTCAAAGCGCAATTTAAATTCGTAATTTAAAAATATTTTAAGTGGATGAAATATGATTTTTAGTAAGGAATGCACTACTGTGTCCTACAAGTAAGACCCATTTTCCATTTAAAATTCCCGGGAATATGAAATTTCAATTTTTTTTTTTTTTTTTTTTTTTTTTTCTTCTTTTTAGGTTGCTGGCACTGTCCTTGACATCTGTGTGAAATTTGACGTCAAAATATTCATTAGTGTTTGAGTTGCGCTTTGTGAGACGCTAAAACTGATTTTGGCGATTTTTGAAAGGTCTGAATGAATTGAGCAAAGAACTTGCTTTCAATTTTGTTTACGGCTGCAATAATGCTGGAATTAGTCTTTTAGACGAACTCCTCTCTTAACGAGATACCCAGAAAATGATTCTACTTGATTTCTAAACAGTTTTAAACACGAAAAGTTGATAACTATCAGCCAATTGATAATACACACGGTAAAAAAAGAAAATCAAAAAAATCTGTGAAAATAAAAATGAATTTTCCGAGAAAATATGGTAGTTTCTATTTGGAAGTCACCAGCTGTTGTTTTTTTTTCTCGTGTTTGTGTTTAGCGTTCAATTGCCTATAGACCAATTTAATTAATTTCACCAGTCATTCAAGTTTTCGCTTCTGTTAATTCTTCTAAACTGGGTTCAGGATAAAAATAGTATAAAAAGAGTTTTTGTAATAGTGAAATAGGACTTTCACCGAGCAGCAATTTTCTTAAGATAAATGCATATGAAAAAGAAAATGAATTCGAGCGCTATACCGCATACCCCACCATGGATCTCAACGAAGAAAAACAGAATTCTGAAATAGCGCTAATAAGAACATATAAGATCAGGATTACTTTTTAGATAAAGTCCGAGATGCTCAAGAAAATGATACATTGCTTGAATCCTGAATGGTTAATAAAAAATTATTAGTATACTCGGATTCCATTAAATGATTGGTATGGATACCATTAAATGATTGGTATACTCGGATACCATTAAATGATTGGTATACTCGGATACCATTAAATGATTGGTATACCGGATACCATTAAATGATTGGTATACTGGATACCATTAAGTATACTCGGATACCATTAAGTGATTGGTATACTCGGATGGCGATAAATGATTGGTATAAGAACAAGTGATTGGTATACTCGGATGGCGATAAATGATTGGTATAAGAACAAGTGATTGGTATACTCGGATAGCGATAAATGATTTGTATGAGAACAAGTGATTGGTATACTCGAAGAGCGATAAATGATTGGTAGGAGAACAAATGATTGGTATACCAGAGCGATAAATGATTGGTATACTTAGAGCGATAAATGATTGGTATAAGAACTATCAGTGGTGGGTATACTTGGAAACTAGACATTTCAGCAAACGACTAAGAAAGTCAAAATAGTTGTGTTGCCCAAGCAAGAACCCTTAACTCAGTCCGAATATAATTTACAAGATCCCTTTTTCCTGGAACAAGGGTCAACATGCACGACAAACAATTGGATCATAAAACTAATGTTATCATTAAATAAAACATACATAAAACACAAAACAAATGAAGAATGTCATTGTTAATCAAATTATTGTTTATTCTTTGAATAAAATTAGAATGTAAAAAGGTACCAGAAATAATATCAACATAAATACGACATAAGTTCTAGGTTTGGTTTGCCGTCCTATGGTCATTTCTTGCACACTTTGGGCTAATTAGATCGGGACTTGCAGCTTAATGGGGCTCGTATAAATTAGTTAAGTTACATTAATAAAAAAATTCAGCTGCAATCCACGTCGTGCACAGTTAAGACATCTTTTAATTAATTCCTTAGGTAATAATTAAAAAAGGTATAAAAATTTCAAAAAATATTTAATTAATATAAGATTTGGTTTGTCTCTCTACGATCGATTGTTGCACACTTTGGGTTAATTAAACCGGGACCTACAGTTTAACGTGGATTCCAATCCCCTCACAACAGCTATGCTACCGCCAGGATTCAAACCTGAAGTCTGTGGTACCAAAGGTCAGAAAGCTAACCAATTGGCCATCAGGCCACACATGAGCACTAGGAGAAAACTAAAAAGAATTAGCAAAACGTCTGAAATTAATGAATCGTAACAAACTATTAGGAAAAAGAAGACTATAGTTTCGTCAATTAAAAAAGACAGAACAAACGAATGAAGGTATAGCTGACTGAACAACCCCTCGGGTCGTGCAAACTATACCAATTCAAATGACATATGCTCCTAAGGATATCACTTAGAGGAATATAGCCTGAAATTCATAAAAACTAAAATAAACCAATACAATTAATAAAGCCATTGAAAAGAATACCGCTGTAGACAGTAATTGTTTTTTGTTTCATTATCATTAGATCTACAAACTTGCTTCATAGCTTAAGCAATATGTTTATATTGGAACATCCAGCCAATTAGGCGAAATTAGGCAGTTAGCCAAAGACTTAACGAAACAGCTTATGTCTCGGATATTGTCTGGGAGAAGGCCATAATGGACCCATAATCACCTCATCAATATTTGCTAATCCGGTGAGTTAGAATCGCAGACGTCCTTTGGGAATACTCATCACTGGGGTATTCCCAAAGGGAATTGGGTCCCTAAGGAATACTTATTTGGATCTCTATACCATCATATAGAATTCCTATATCATCATTACGAGCTATCTATACTAGTTCATATGGTTAAATACAATTATATTAAATAAATATGTAATTTAATTTATAAAAATTCATATCTATTACTATTAGTTAATTTGTTGTCACCTTATAATGTCATAAATATGCTTTTTGTACTTAATAATACATCTCATATACGCTGCACGCTATTGAAATATATTTAATTTTCTCTAAAGCAAGCAAATTTGGTGATGTTAAAAATCGATTGAGAAATATTCTAGAAGTTAAATATTATTAGTGCATTAAAATTTCGAGATTAATAAAAAAAAAATTAATTAAATTTTTATTTAACAATCTTAACTTAGAATCTTAATTATTGATGCATGGCTCGGGTACAAAAATACTGAATAGAAATTAATATAAGTAATTAAGATTGTCATTCAACGGACACTTTTTGCACACTTTAAGATAATTAGACCATTCCGAACCACTCACAAACATCTATGCCACTACCAGGATTCGAATCTGAAGCCTGTTGTACCAAAGGCCAGAACACTAGCCAATTGTAAATTCTAGGAGGAAAACTAAAAACAGAAAATTCGCAAAATATATGAATTTAATGAATCGTAACAAACTATAACATGGTGTGGTTTCGTTTGGTTAACCGCTCTAGGTCATCTTTTGCACACTTTGGGCTAATTAGACCGGGACCTATAGTTTCACATGGATTCCGAACCACTCACAAACATGCATGCCACCGCCAGGATGAGAACATAAGGAAAAAGAAGTCTGTGGATTCGACGGTGACAAAGAAAAAAAAATAACAAAAAACATGAAGTACCCCGGGTAGTGCTACCTGTAGACATACAAATGAGATATACTCCTTCGGGTATTACTTGGAGGAATATAACCTGAAATTCATAAAAAGTAAAATAAACCAATTCAATTAATAAAGCCATTGAAAAGAAAGTAAACTGCTGTAAGACAGTAAAGGTTTTTTGTTTCATTATCATAAGATCTACACCCAATTTACTTCATCGCTTAAGCAATATGCTTATAGTGAGACATCCAGCCAATTAGCCGAAATGAGGCAGTTAGCCAGAGACTTAACGAAACAGCTTATGTCTCGAATATTGCCTGGGAGAAGGTAACAATGGACCGATAATCACCTCATCAATATATGCTGATCCGGTGTGTTAGAATCGCAGACGTTCTTTTGAGAATACCCATCACTCCGGAATTCCCAAAGGAATACTGAATTGGGAATCTCTCTCATATTCCTATATCATCATTATGAGCTGTCTATAACAATTCCAATTTGCATGGTAATCATTGCTACAATTGTGCGAAATAAATATGTAATTTAATTTATAAAATTCATATCTTTTACTACCAGTTAATTTGTTTATTTTCACCCGATTTGAAATAAATATGACTTTTGTGCTTATATCAACTGCACTACAACAGGCAAATTTGGGGATGTCAAACTATTAACAAGATTCTAGAAGTTAAAAGCTATTAGTGCATTAAAATTTGAAGATTTGGGAAAAAATCATTACGTTTTTATGTAATGATTTTTTATTAACAACTTATGATCTTACTTAATGATATACGGCTCGGGGACAAAATACTAAACAAAAATTGATATAAGTGATTTGGTTTGTTACTCGACGGACACTTTTTCAAGATTATGGAAAAAATACTTTAGACTATTTTTACAGTTTAACGTGTAAACCACTCACAAACATGCATGCCACTCCAGGGATTCGACCCCGAAGCATTAATGAAAGAGCTATCCACGGCAGCCTAAGTTCTGGGAGAAAACTAAAAATAATTAGCAAAAGTTAGTTAATTATATGTTATGAAGTAAGAAAGTTAGAATTAATTATGAAGTTAATTAATCAGTAAACTATCATGAATAAGATGTTTGTAGTCTCTACAATGAAAATATAGAACAAAAGAGTAAGGTATAATCAATTCAGCAACCCCGGTAAGTTTAACGTGGATTATTCCGAATCACTATAAGGAAAGCCTGAAGTTCATAAAAGCATAAACCAATACAATTAATAAAACCTTTTAAAAGAAAACAGCTTTAGACAGCAATTGTTTTTTGTTTCATTATCATTAGATCTACACCAAATTTGCTTCGCCGCTTAAGCAATATGTTTATATGGTGACATCCAGCCAATTAGCCGAAATTAGGCAGTTAGCCAAAGACTTAACGAAACAGCTTATGTCTCGGATATGGCCTGGGAGAAGGCCACAATGGACCGATAATCACCTCATCAATATTTGCTGATCCCGCGCGTTAGAATCGCAGAAGTCCTTTTTGAATACCCATTGCTTGGGAATTTCCTAAAGTATTGGGTCCCACAGGAATACTTATTTGGGAATCTCTCTCATATTCCTATATCATTATTATGAGCTGTCTATAACGTTTCGATTTGCTTCATTTTCAGGGTAAATTTGCTCAATTATACGAAATAAATACGTAATTTAATATATAAATATGAATATCTTTTATTATTAGTTAATTTGCTTACTATCAAGGACATGCTTTTTTGTACTTAACAATATACCATGTATAAGCTGCCCGCTATTGAAATATATTAAATTTTCTCTAAAACAAGCCAATTTAGTGGTGTCAAACATCGATTCCCAAGTATTATATAAGTAAAATACTGTTAATGTATTAAAATTTCAAGATAAACAAAAAAAATTCATTACATTTTTGTTTAACAATCTTAACTTAGGTTTGGTTTGTTGCTCTACTGTCGTTTTGCTCACACTTTGGGCTAAATAGACCAGGACCTACAACTGTAATTAACGTATAATTTAACATAGATACTGAACTACTCACAAACATCCATGCCTTCACAAGGATTCGAACCTGAAGCCTGTATTACCAAAGGCCAGAGAGCTAGCCATTTGGCCACATCTCTTAACTTAGATTTTAAATAATGATATGTTTAGGAGCAAAAACGCTAAACAGAAATTAATATAAAGGGATTTGAAGAATTACACTTGGAGATGATTCGTAATATTCATAGACCGTAAATCAGATTTGATGGCCGAAGGCCTAGCTTTAGATTCCTGCTCTTTGGTCATTTTCTGCACCTTTTAGGGATAATTAGACCGGAACCTACACTTTAATTAAAGTGGATTTCGAACCACCAATAAACATCCATGCCACCACCAGGATTCAGACCTGATGCCTGTGGTACCAAAGCCCAAAGTGGTGCGAGCCACTTGACCACTAGGCCGCTATGTGTAACCGTGAAAAGCAAAGCTTGAGGATGCTATTTTTATTCCTGATTGATTTAGTTTAGTTTATCGCTCTACCGGCATTTTGTGCACACTTTAGGCTTATTAGACCGAGACCTACAGTTTAAAGTGAATTACGATCCATTAACATGCCACTGCCAGGCTTCAAACCTGAAGCTACAGGACGGATGATTTAAATAAGCATGCTGTTCACAATTAAAGCACCTTTTCGGATAGGCTATTAAAATAATCAGATTGTGCATTTTCAGGAACAACGGAGCCAAGTACGAGGTTACATATCGCCACACCTATGTCAGATAACTGACTTTATTAATAAATCTAAACAATTCATAAAAATTTATCGACGAACATAAATATTAACATTACTATACATTTCTAAACACAATGGGAAACAAAAAAGATACAGTAATTAGGTAAAACACATAAAGATAATAAGATTACAATCAGCTAATCTAAACATAACGAGGTCTGCATTATGGAGGATGAAAAGGGGAAATAAGGGAGAACAAAAGAAGGGAGGTAAAAAGATCAGGGGTCACCCCTTCATCTGATACCCGTACACATCTAAAGAAGGTATGCCCCGAGGGGTGCACCAAAAAATAAATAAAGAAAATAGGGGCATTAACCCTACTTTTTTGTATTGTATTCGATTGCTTAAGACTGGTGGGAGCTACAGATATTACTAAACATTTTTTTCATTTATAATTTTTTTTTTTTTCTTTTTTTAAAGTTAGTTTTGAATTTATATCATATAAAAAAATGAAATAAAATTTCCAATTACTTTTATTTTTATGTGTTACCAACTGAAATAGATTTCATACTGCTTGGATTAAGAGGCATCATAAACTTATAAATATTGATTGTTATGCAAAATTTTTATACTATATGCATAAGCTGGTAATCACATAACATTTATTTATCATCCAGTAAAACATCAAACATTCCTGTTCGTTTAATTTATTTGCAATTTAAATTATACTTTCCTCTACCATCAATTTTTTTTATTTAATTTATATTAGTCTTAATATTTTATTTATTTATTATTTACATGCAATCAACTCAATTTGTATGTAACCATTTGAATTAAAATGGCAACAGTTTCATCAACACTTAGACAACACAATACAACATTTAGACAGTTGTTTTTGATGCCTTAATCAAAACGAATAAAAAAAAACTGTTATTTTAAAACTATTAAAACAAGTTTTTATTTTTAAAATAAAAATTAATTAATTATTTGTTAAAATTAATTAATTTGTTTTGAATTTTTAAAAACGTAACATTCAGTTTTTAATCATTTTTTTTTTTTGAAAAAAAAATACGCTTATTTTCTACGTGTTAAAAAGATTTGAGTTTAAAATTATATTTAAAAATATTCTCAAATACTAGGATACATTTTTATTATACTTTATTTATTTCTTAATGATTAAGAATTTTGAAACTTTAAAGATTCAAAAATTGATTTTTTTCCATTCGCGTTAATGTCATTCTATTTTGAATTATGTATTTGTCTTCAGGAGAATATATGTTTAATTATTCGCATTTAATTTTTTTCCGGTATGAAAAAAAAGAATTTTCTTAAATTAGGACTAAAATATTTTCTATATTTGTGAGGACAAAAGTGTTTTTAAAAATTAAAGGCTTTTGTTTTCATTTTTTAAATATATATATATATTTACATAATGTGTGTGTTTTCCTAAACTATTTTCGAAACATGACAAACTTTTTGCAACTCTAATGCTAGCCACTGCAGTAAGTAAGGAGTAATATCCAAAAAAGTAACTTTGTAGCTTAATTCATCAGGATTATTTTCCTAAGAACGTCCTTTCTTGGACAGCTGTCAACCATTTCTTAGGAAACAAATTAATTAAAATATGAACATGCGAGTTTAAAGATGAGTCTTTGATCTCACGTGCCAGATTATCATCAAACAAATCCAGGAACTGAGAGGAAGATTTTAATATTTTTAAAGTACCTGAACATTTTGTACATACTTTCTATTTCTAATCAATGTTACAACAATGTTATTTTAACAAAGTTTTAAGTATTATTATTATTATGGACGAAATTGTTCATTGGTGTTTATGATAAGTTTTTTCTAAAGTTGTAATTCGTAATTGTTTTGTTACGTTTCTACAATGAAAATATTGCCGGTTTTAATTGCGTTTGACAATTTTAGCCGGAGTGGGAATTGGTTTTCAATGATTTGTAAAATTTCTAAAAACATTTAGATATTTGGAATAATTACACCACCAAGAAATCAAAGAATGTTGATTTCTGGAGAATAAATTTATGAAACACGAAAAGTTTCAACTAATTAAAAGCTAAGTATAATAGTTTAAAATCAACTATTATTGAATGGCTCCAAAATAGCGATTCAACATTTTTTACATACAGAAATTCATATTG
>BPLR01011430.1:0-38893 GCA_021605095.1 Caerostris extrusa | reverse complement strand
GTTACGCATTGCCGTGCTTTAATTTACAAAATAAAAAGAAAATATAACATATATATATAAATAATATTAAAATTTGTTGAACTATAATAATATTGACTAAAAATGACTGTTATAATAATCTTTGACGTTGCATTATATAAAAATACAAAGTAATTTGGAATATTTATCAATTATTTCTAATGAAAAGTATCATAAATTGCTGTCCTATAACCCACAAAGACATAATTTTTGGCCAAAAATAGATCTCATATAATCTATAGTGGCATATAATATGCAGGAGAGATTTGTATCTGATATAACATATAACAATAAGTTTATATATTTATATATTATATAAACCATTACAAAAACTAACAAACCATTTTTAATCTCAAATGAGCATTTTTTGAACCTCTTATGATACAAATTTAAACAATGGAAGCCATAGAGAAAAAGATATGCATTTATACACAATGTTAAAAAAAGAGTGTATAATTTTTTAATAAACTCATTTCAGACCTTTTCATTGTTTATTTGGCACACATTTATACATAACGCATATCTTATTTTTTGATCAATTTTGTAAAAGTTCTGGGCTTTTTTTTTCTATCATTCATAGACGTTTACTTGCTCTCAAGCAACAAAGTTTTGTCAACTTTTAAAGCAGAAAACGTTTTTAGCTGGCACTCTCTAGAATTGATTTTAATGGAACTGTGGGCGGTACTGTCCCAAGATTATGCTCAGGCACAGGCCTAGAATTTATATCCTAAGATTTTGAGGTGTTTAAATATATAATGCATGAATTATAGGCGGTAAATTGTGGCACTTAATTAGCTTGAGAAATTAAATTTCACTTCATATTCTTACTTGTTAAACAAAACAAAAAAATACATACCTTTTTTTTTTCACTTCTCTTTGCATGTATTTATCTACTTTCTCAAGTTGGTCTGGTCTTTGTAACATGTTGGCAACATGTTTAGCAGCAGTAGCTGCTTCACTTTCAATTGATTCATGTCAAAAGCTATCAAAAATATTTAATTGATTAGTAATATAATGCATTAACATGGAACGCACTAGATTTTGTTATATTGCAAAACTAAAAATTAATATTAAAGTAGCATAGTATTATTCATATCAAAAAAAATAAAACTAATAAACCATTTTAATAGGATTATAATTAAAATGATTAAAACTTCTCTCTGAGACAATGAATTTGCAAGATCTATACAAATATAAATAAATATAACAGCAGATGAAACAAAACATTGATGAAAGAAGAAAATGCAAAAAAAAAAAAAAAGAATAGAATCACCTCTTTATCAAATAATAAGTCTCCTAGTAGTTTTAAATTAAAAAAAGCACAAACAATCTTCCAATACTGCATGTGTGTCATTTCATATTCTTTTATAAAAAGGTTAATTGACTATATTCCAATAATGAATTAAAAAGACACAGATTCCCCACAAAGTAATGCACACCAAAAACTATACTTTTTTACAGCTGCAGTTAGGAATTCAGATTTTCAACTGTTTGAAAAGTGCTTTTTCTGGCATTCTGCAGAAATCTCCAAAAACCAAGTTGAAGGGCATTCAACTTCAATATGCTTTGTCAATGATGATAAGATAGTAAAATAGGCTTTTAATTGGTCAATGTTCTCAGTCGTTGGTGTGAATTAGGTTTTATAACTAAAAATCTCATATATTTAGCTGTGTCTGTTATATACCACAATGATCAGTTAGAATTAAAGATAGCAGATTTTATGCATTATCCTCTCTAAAAAAACGTCTTACTATCAACAGGTATAGATCAAAATGCGTCAGAATCTCTTCTTCTCATAGGAAATGATATCATCAAGTCGCAGATATTTGGGAAAGAATCTTATTTTACTCCATTGATCAAATTTCAACCAAAAAGGAAAATATATAAGAGAAAAAAAGTAGAAACACTAAAAGATGATTTAGATTTAATTAAATATAAAAGTTCATATGAACAATTCTAATATCAACACATTTTTTTTGGAATTTACATTTCAGTACTATTTGCTAGATTAGAATACTTCTCAACAATAGTTTATATTTTTAACTCTAATTTTACAGGTTCCTTCAGATTCCATTGACAAATGAACATTTAAAATAATTAAAATTCACTTTATAATTGAAATGTAATTTTTAAATAAAACAATTTTCACAGTCAACGCCCATTTTGCATTTCTTCTGAAAAATAACACCAAACTGTGAGTTTAGAACACATCAGGAAATTTTATTTTTAAAATGATAAATTCATGAAAGAAAATGAAAATTGTTATCAATTAGTATTAAGTAATTAAATATTCTACATTCCAACATGCAATTCAACAAAATTTAAAAAATTAAGTAATTTATAAGCCCTTACTTGTAAGTGTCATTTTTATAACTCTTCAACGCAGATATAATGGGGGAAAAATAGTGTTAAATATAACAAAAAAAAAATTTTTAGAAATGTTAAAGAAAGTAACATCGATATTTTACTTCTGCATTCATTAAAAAAATTTTCATTGAACGATCAATTTTCAGTAGAACTTTTACAATACAGAATGAATTTTATAAAATTGCTGATTGTTATGAAAATAAAAATCAACAATTAAGCTACATAAAACAAAAATATTTAACATAGAACATACACTCCAGCCGAAACCGAAAACATAATATCAATTGCCACTGCATTAGTTGCCAACTATTTTAGAAAAACAAATTTATTTTAAAAATGTTCTATTTAATAAAAAGTATACGTAGATAGTATCCAGTTTCTAATTTTATCCATTGTATTTGAATCGGAAGCATTAATTTTTAAATATAAATATTTAAAAAAAAAAAAAAAAAAAAAAAACTTTAATTTCAAATGTAATGGTCAGATTAACTACAACTGTTTGGACAACAACATCATTAAATAAATTTTAGTTTCGCATTTAAAAAGAAATATGTCAATTAAAGTAAATCTACTGAGCACAATTATAAAACAAGCATCTGCTGACAAATTATTTCATCTATTGATATCTGTAAGCTATTAACTTTTGTTTAAAATTGCTTTTGTGTTTTTGGTACTTTTATTGCTCTTCTAGAGCAACTGAACATTAACATCCTGTAATAAATCTTGCCTACAATCTGCAAAAGTGTTTTGTAACTCAATCAATTTAATATAATTTAGTTAATTTAAACCAATTTCATTAGTACACTTTATTTATGATATAAGTGTTTTATTATTTTTCATTGTAACTAAAGCCTACTGCTTCGTGATTTAAATTGGCAATCGTGTAGCCCAAGGGTCAACAAACTACGACTCGCGAGTACAATCAATCTAACAGTGTATACAGATTTACGTACACTGTAAAATTTACTTAGTAAATAAATCGTACAAAATAATAATTGGATGTTTTTATGTAAAGATCAATTAAGAAACAATAATTAAAATAATGAAATTGAACATTCTAATTGTAATTAATGATGAAATTTGACCTAAAAACTTACAATAAGGGATGTACATTAGTAATTCAGATAAAGAAATTAAACTTTATAATTATGATTGAGATTTATGTAGCCGTAACTTCCTACTGACAATTGTTTGCAATTGCAGACGAAATTTACTAGTGGGAAATTAACAGCAATGACTTCAAATGCTCATCAAATAACTTGAATCTGCCTCTATTTTTTTTCTATATTTAATTTTGTACAAATAAGTATTTTTTTAAAATGGAAAAAAAAAAGCCAATGATATCCCCTCCCCCATGCTTTAGATATATCACTCACCAGTTAATTCCAAAATGAAGATGTATGTGCAATTGAAAACTACAGTACATTGGTCTTGGGACTGAGTGTAATAAGTGTGACCCTTAGGCTAAAATGTTTGTAATGGAGATCCCTGGTGGTGCCAATTATTTAATTATAAATATTCTCTGCTGGATATAACTCTGAGTAGTTTAAATATATCTTACAGAGTGATAAACAAGGTTGCTGCATTCTTTTGAAATGTTTATAGATATCATGACCATCTTGTACATCATTGCCGGTTTGGCGATTTCATGAAAATGAGATTCAGTCCCACTTCATTTAACAAATTTGTTAGAATTTTATTTTCTCATGACTGAATGTTCAACAAACATTGCAAAAGATCTTGAACTTGCCACTTTCTGAACTTGATGTATAAATGTACACAAGATATTTTGGAGAACTTTGTGATAGAGGTAACATTGACAAAAACAGCAAAAATTCTGCAGATATTTGATAAGGAAACTTATTTGAAGATTTTAAACTGTTAGTGTTTAGAGTAACATTAATATTTCCTTTCTACTTCATTGCAATTCTGACATTTCCTAACTTTCACGGTTCCCTTATAATGGAGCATTAATTTTATGCCAAAGTTATTCTGCTGCAATTAAATGTCAGAACTTTTGAAAAAAATTCTAATTTCATACGTACTTTTCCATATTATTGACACTATATGTAATATTTGACATTGAATGATATCCCATGTTCCTTTTAAAAATATGTTTTTGTATCATTGTATATTACTAAGAATAAATTCTTTCATACCACTACAAATTATTCCTATTGATTATTCTAAAAATTTGAATTGATTAACCAATGAATATTGTTTAATCAAAATTATACTAATTGTTATTACAAATAGAAACAGAGTTTTTTTAAATGTTTGTTTCATATTTTATCAAATATTTTAATTTTTTGCATCTTTTAATTTAAATATTTATTATGTTTTTAATAAATAATTTTTATTTTCAGATTGATGGTCCTAAAGATTTAATACTAGATAAAGAATTGATATGTTCTTTGGATTATATAGCAAATTTCACTCAATTAAAGGTAATCTTAGAGTTCAAAACACAAAAAACTTAGCATAAAAATATGGGTTTTTTTTTTTTTTGTTTTTTTGTTGTTATTATTGTCTTGTAATTGCTTCTTAGTTTTATTATGTAAATTTCAGTAAATCTGGGATTCTAAAAGTTACATAATGCCATGAAATGAGAAAAGTGCATGTCAGGAGATAATGAAAGAGCGGGATCTAATCAAAAATAATGGGATGGGATGAATTAGTGGCTATGACATTTTAAAATTACTTTAAGTTTTTCTGTGTTATCATTAAATTAATATATATTTACTACATTTTTAAACTGTATTACTGTATTTTTATATTTGAGATAAATATTTCCCTATTTTCACAAAAGCATACTATAAATCAATCTTAACAATTAAATCAAGAGTAATTTCGGTACTTGCGTATTAACGCCATTATACAGATTTGGCGGTTTTTAAGTGCTGCTAATCTACACCTAAAATTTTTGAAAAAAAAATCATAAAATATATAAAACACTTTATTTAAAAACAAAGTAGTCAATCGGATTTCGGTGGAAAATGGGCCGATATAGAGTTGAATATAGTTCAAAACAGTCTCTATTTTCATTCACCTGATGCTATCACCATATGAACTCTGATAAATAAGATTCCAAATGATGTCTTGCTGTCCCCCATGTCTCTTGTTCCTCCATTTAGCACGCATTTTCGTAGCACTAAAAATGGCTTCAAAAATCAACAAACAACAAGGAATCCAAAAGATAACTGCGTGCGTGTACGAACAACAAGATTGCTCTTTATTGTGTGCGCATTAGCGTAACTTCTGCTGCAGTGGCGTTAATACGCAAGTACCATAATTTCAAAGCTACAGGTACTAAATTTATATTAATATATCTAATAGTTTCACTTTTTATATATTGATACACACTTTCTTCTCTGTTTGTTGTAAAAGTAAACAAAAATGGAAAATGCTTTTACTAAAAATATATGCCATCCTGACACTGTCATTAATTTTCCAATGATAAAAATTTGTGAAAATTATTTAATATTGTTCATTTTTTTCCACCTATTAGTAAAAACAAATCAAATGTGAATCAGCATGTCAGTAACAGAATCGTAGGAATATGTGTATGGAAATGGCACAAGTAAATGCTAGCACGTAAGGATTGTTTTGGTTTGGCTTGTCGCTTTATAGTAATTTTTTGCACTCTTTGGGCTAATTAGACCAGTACCTACAGATTAATTGTGATTCTGAACCACTAACAAGCATCCATGCCACTGGTAGAATTCAAATGTGAAACTTGTGGTACCAATGGCCAGGTAAGCCAACTGGCCATCAGGCCACAGCAAATAAGAAAGATATAAAACAACAAATATGGGAGAGACAGGTAAAATCAAAAGAATCAGAAGAAACTTATTAATGATAAAACTTTTTTGCAATAGGTGCTGTAAAAGGCAACCACCAAAATAGCTAGAAGATACACAATGACAGTGCATGGATTGGTATACATTAGCAAAAAAGTTATGTCACGCATAGGTCTAGGCCATGTATACAGCATATTTTGATGTGATGCATTTATGGAATTGTTTTCTAGTGTTCTCCAGCTGTGCATACATAAATGTGACACCAGCACAGAGGTACCCCCAGTTCACTTCAGCAGGAACATCAGAAATCACCTTTGTGCTACTTACGGCCCACATTGGATGGAACATGGATTCATTTTCTAACCACCATGATCATTAGATTTCACACGCATATATTTCTTTTATAGGCACATTAAAAGCATGATCTGGGAATGTTGTGTCGCTGCTGAAATGTGAATCGCATGTCAAAAAAAAATTTTTTAATGTACAACAATCCATGCGCTGCCTCTGTGATTCGTGAAGTACTATTGGTGGTAGCTCTTTCAAATATCTATTATGAAAAGTATATTTCTTTGACTTTTCACTTACATATTATTCATATATTCTTAGATGCAAGTACTTAATATGTCATTTCTGAAAACACATTCCATTACAAATTCTGCTTTATTTCAGTTCTTTACATGGTGTTACAATTTTATCAGATATTTTAAAGATACCATGTGTATACACACAGACACGTGTGAACATTTTGTGAAGAAAGGCACAATTTTTTGGATTTCGACTTGCCCTCATCAAATAAATGTTGATTCTTAAGTTTGAAAATATCAATGAATTTTTCTAAATCAAGAATAAATGTTAATATTATATAGATTTTTAATGCAAAATTACAATGTTTTTATACTAAATTTTTTTTCGTGTGCTTCAGAGAAAATGTTTTATTTCTTTTATTACTTTATTGATATTTCTATAAATGTTGAATTTTATATTACTGAAAGATTTTTTCTTATTTGTTAATAAATAATTAATTATTGTTTTAAATTATTTAATTTTAAAGCTGATAAATAAAATTTTATACTCTAAATGTCTTTGGATCTAGGCATTTAAACTAAATTATTTTTACACTACAAATACCAAAATGTGATATCTTAAATCTATTATAATATGAGCTAAAAAATTATTTATCTAGCATAATTTTGTATTTATTGTCTTTAAATTGAGTGTTTCCCTGTTTTAAAATTACATAACTCTTATAATTTGATTATATTTATATTAAATTCATTTTCTCATTCTTAATTTTTCAGAAATGCAAAGTGGAAAAATATTCAAACTAGAACCAGGTGCTGCTCCTGGCACAACAAAAAAGTAAATTGAATTTTTAAAACTGTCATTTTTTATTATCTTGTTGAGAAACACATTTATCTGTATTCTCATTTTAAAATTTTAAAGGAATTAACATTTATTTTTTTAGGATATAAATATGGAAATTAACATTTATTTTTTTTAGGTATATTTGTTAATAATGGTAGTGTTTGTTAATAATGAAGATATTCTAAAGGAACTATTCATTTAATGTTATTTACAACACTTAAATATTATTTATCTTATTTTATTTATTAAATATTTATTACTTTCTGGATAATTATTATTATTATTGAGTATATCTTTGTCTTAGGGGAACTGAAAAATAAATTTTATTTCATAATGATTATTTAAGAGGCCATGAGTAACAATATTCATTAATAACAGAAGTATTACAAAAAAAGCTGTTCATTTTATGTTATTATTATTTATTCTTATAATGGTAAGGCTTTTTGGCTTCTGTTTATTTTATTAATGATTAATTATTTTTATCTATTTATTTTTAAGCAAATATCACTCTTGTCTCGGTTTGAGGTAAAGATAATACATTTAACTTTAATTATTTTTAATTAGGTAAAATTCTGTAAAAAAAATGTAAAATTAGAAATATTTCTAAAGTAAATTTAGATTTTTTTTTTTTTTTTTAAAGATCTTTTAATGATTTTATTTAAAGTTCTTAAAGGGCTTTTTAAAGATCTTTTTAGATCTCTAAAGATTTTTTTTTTTTTTTAAAGATCTTCTTCTTTTTTTTTTTTTTTTTTTTAAATAAAGAATCTTCTTAGAGCTACCGCCAACAATACTTCAAAATTCACAGAGGCGGCGAATGGATAGCCGTACATTAAAAAAAAAAAAAAATCTGTTATTTATGTTCTCTAATGTATTATTTCATTATTTTCAGGAGTAAAAGTATTGATAAATAAATCCTTCATCATCAATTTATTCTCTCTTTTTAGTTTCAGCTTGTAAAAAAAATTTTATTTCTTCTAACACTAATTTCTGTTTTTTAATTTGTTCTTATTTTGGAAATATTTAAATCGAAAAAACATATGAATAAAAAAAAAGATAGTCATAATCTTTAACACACATTTAAATATTGATTATGATATAAAGCCAATTTATTACAATTCACTTTATTAATATTTTTACATGGTTATAATAGATAAAAAAAATTATTTTATTTCATTACAAAAGTGCTAAATTAAAAAAAAAAAAACCTTCTTGGCTTTGAGTTATGTGCCTGTTTCAAAAATAATGAATTCAGAAAAACAAATTGGACATCTAAATGTATACAAAATAATAGTTTAAAAAAATCCAAAATCCTTGTTATATGTGTATAGTGAGAGAGAGAAAGAAACTTGTTTAATATTTAATTATAAAATATTTTTAAAAGAGGAACAAAAATAAGATTTTTTTAATTTATAATGATTTTCTGTGTACATTATAAATTGCACAAAATAAATTAATTAAATCCACATAATAAATTGTAGATTATAGATATGGAATAGATACAGATTATAGATATGTAGATTAGATATTTGCAAAAAAAAAGAAAATTAACATTTCAGACTGCAGATGATAAGCCACAATATATTCTTAAGCCACACATAAGAATATATACACATTTTTCTTAAATTAAATTCTGTAAAAATCATCTCTTAAAAAATGCTGTTTGCAAACAAAAATTGATAAAACTTTGCATAAAAAGAAAATTAATATTCTTCTGAACATGGAAAAAGTGGCAAAACAGTTATAACAATGAAAACAAAAAACATTGAAGAGGCTAGATTTTTACAAAAACTAGACAAAATGTGATGTGCATCAGTGTGTGCTTGTCAATGAAAATAATTGAAAATTTTTGCTGAAAGCCTAATTAACTATTATACCACAGATTATAACAAATATAAAAAATAACATATTGTCTGAAAGTGTTGTTTCTTTTGTTTTCACCATTGTTTTTAAATATATTTTATCCCTCATTGTCTTAGATTTATAAAAAACAATTTTTATATAATTGATGCATCAAAAATACATTAAAACTGAAAACATTTTGCTAGTTTTTAAGCCGTGAGTAAAACAGAATTTATTCTATTTAATGCTTCTATTCTAAAACTGAATTTTACTAGGTCAACAAAATATATAAGATTTTTTAATTTTGAATCATAATTTAAATACAATTTTTATTCTTATAGATGTGTATATCTTATAAGACCAACCATAAAAAATACAAAAATTATAGCTGACCATATAAATGCAAGTAAAAGTGCTAACAGTGACAAACAATTTTGGATGATTAGTGTTCCAAGAAAGGTATAAAAAATATTTTTCATTTTCACAATTCCATATATATCAAAGAATAGTGTGTGTGAATGTATTTTTATAGTGAATAGTGCATATGAATTATTTAAAATTCTTATTAGTTTCTATTAATATTTTCTACAAAAATCTTAATCATTTTTGGCACACGCAAATAAAAAAAGAAAATGCTAATTTTATTAAGTTTCTTTATTAATTTTTTCAGCACAATATTTTTAATGTAATGGATTTAAATTAGCCAAATAATTTTTAAAAATTAGACAAATAAATTAAAGATATATGTATAGGGTATTTCGTAAATGAAAATAGATTTCTATTCATTTATTTATTTCTGGTATAAAAAGTAAAATCATAATATTTTTCTATTAATTTTTACAATTACTTAAAGAAGAAAATGTAATTGCACTGTAGTAAATGCATAAAGGAAAAAGTATTGTATGTTACCAAATTCATATGCATACATACATTATTATAAATTTTGAAAAATAATGAATTATTTTTATGATGCATTACTATCCAGTTTTTTAAAATAGTTTTTTTTCTATTTTTAGTTTTAAAAAAATAATATTTAATATTGTTTTTCATTGAAGATAACAAGTATTTTATGAATTTTAGTAAAATTTGTTTTATAGCTTTTCATCAGTGAAACAGTACTTGAAAGAGAAGGTGTCTATGGATATATTAAGCAAATGGAATTGCCTCTAGGATTTTTGTGCCTTGACAATGATTTGTTTTCACTTGAGTTGCCAGATTTTTTTAATTCTTTTTATGTGGTTAGTATTTTTTAAATTTGTATTATTTATTTTAACTTGCTTTCAAACTAACACTCATCTATAATTCTCTTGATATAAACTTCAAATGATAAGAATCTGCTTCTTTTTCCTATTTTCTATGTAATTAGTCTGGCTATGGCTTTCGAAAATACTTTAACAAAAAAAGATATAGCTTTTTTTTGCTATAATTAAATAAAATTGTCAATAATATGTTGTTGTTCTAATGCAGCTGGCAATACACAGACAGTTAATCTTTATGCCATAAGCAAGAGCTGTAGCACTGTTACTCATTTAGCACTGCCAAGGGAGCATGTGTAGCTTGAAAATATGCGACAGTCACAAGTAACACTACCCCACAATGCTCTATGAACCTATTAGATTGAACCTACTGTTTAAAGTGGATTCCAAAACCACTATAAGCATCCATGGCACCGCCGGGATTTGAACCCACAACCTGTAGTACCGAGCACCAGAGCGTTAGCCACTCAACCGCCAGGCCCCATAAAATATTGTTTTTATAATAAAATTTAGTTCTTTTATGTATATATATATATATATATATATATGTTTTAATATATTTTCTCTGATCCATTGTTTGGATTTTTAATGCAATAATT
Source organism: Caerostris extrusa (assembly GCA_021605095.1). NCBI lineage: Eukaryota > Metazoa > Arthropoda > Arachnida > Araneae > Araneidae > Caerostris > Caerostris extrusa. Next base: position 27,646 of record BPLR01011430.1, on the reverse strand, counting down.
ACATATTGCCCTATTGAGGAATATTAATATGTCATTTTAAAAATTTAATGCTGCTGTATTGAAACTAAAAATCAATTTATTTTATTTGAACATTATTCATTTCATAAATCAATTGTGTACATTTACAAATAGATTAAATTCATTTGAATTGTTTATACATGTTAATAATTGATTACATTTTTTTAGATGCATACTGCTTATCTAAAGAAATATAACTTAACTTTTTCTTTAGTTATTAGATATTTTATTTCTAATATTTATTTTTATGCCTATAATACTATAGCCTTATATATTTTTAAGTCTACAATAAAATGTCATCAATGCTAGAAATTTTAAATTAAATTATATTTGGTAAATTAATTTAATGTACATTATTTTGAATATTTTCTATTCTTAGAATGGAGATCTTACTTATGTGCATACTGCTGCTATGGCTTTAGTACAATTGTGCAAAATTTGTGGACCATTTCCTAAAATTTATGGGCAAGGAAAGTGTGCTCAGGTGAAATTGATTTGTTTTGAGTTTTATTAACAATTTTAACAAATGTATATTTTTGTAATATTACTTGATATTTTTATTTTCTTATTTTTTTTAAGGTATAATTTTCCATGGGTTTATATTAAATTTATAAAAAAATTTATTATGGATATACTCTTTAAATTCAAGTATTCTAATTTATTTTCAAAGTTCAATTTTTAGTTTTTAATTTACTTTTTAAAAGGTACTTAGTGTAAACTAACTTAAATTAAAAATTGGGTAATATATATTGAATTCCTTCATCTAAAATTGATTTCTTTAATTAGATGGTCATTAACTTGATGAATCTTATCATGAAAGAAATGACATTTGATTCTGGAAGTTCAGACAAAATTTCACATTTGGTTATTTTAGATAGAGGTAAAACTGATTCTTTGTCTAATGAGTGTTAATAAATCTTTATTTAAACTAATTTTAGAAATATTCTAATACTTTCATTTTTCTAAAAATCTTTTAATAATTTTCACCCATTATATGAAAGACAGTTTTTAAATTTTTTTAGTATATTATTCTTTATCTTAAATATTAATTATTTACAAAAAATGTATTTTTTCCATTTAAGTGTAATACATACATGTTGCAAGATTTCTAATTTTTGCAACATTTTTTTAATCTTCATGACATAAAAAATAGTTATTAATGTTGAGCAGTTAGAGATTTTTAAAAATCAGCATCAATTATCAATTTGTTTTGACTTATACTTTTTTCAGATCTATAAATTGTTTAGTGTTTCATCCTAAAAATGCTATTTTTCCTCTTCTAAAAATAGGTTTCCTCTTATGTTTTATGAATTGTGCTAGAAATTTTTAAGATTAGTAATTAACACATATGATTGTCTATTTGTTTGGCTTCAGTTCTATAAATTATCTCTGTTTTTAAATGAAATAATCTTATCTTAAATAATGCCTGATCAGAAAAAATTAGTTGATTTCTTAAAATTTGGCATTTTTTTTCAATATTTTAAAATTTTATTATATTATTGTTGTATATGCCAATATGCCATAGTTTTAATAACTTAATCTATAGAAGAATAAAAGAATAAATTAATGAGATGTCAAATATTTCCAATTCTTTTTGTTAATAAATTAAAACTAACTCATTATTTTTATTGTTGCATCTTTTTTTTTTTAATGTTTGGTATTTATAACATATTGTGCTATTGTTTTAGTTATTTTGCTTAATTGAATATATTCTATTTGCAAATTATTTTTTAGAATTCTGATGTTTTGTTTACAGATATAGATTATGGCTCTTTACTTTTATCTCAACTTACATATGAAGGAATGTTAGATGAAGTTTTTGGTATAAACAGTGGTAAGTGAAATTTTTTTAACATTGAAACATTTTATTTAATTAAATTTACTAATATTATATTATATTTTTTTTGTCTTTTTATTCTTTTTTTTAATTATAATATGTTTTGTTAAACTTATAAATCTCTCCTTTAGAAGCATTGAAGGAATATATATTTTTATCTAAATCTATATTGGGGATGAAAAACATGTGGAAAAACTCATCCCTTACTATATTATGTTACAAAAACAGCAAATTGATCCAAAAATGAAGTATTATCTTTATTTTGATTTAGTTATCCCCCAGAAAAATAGGATTGAGCAATCGTTAGTCTTAGTTTTAGATGACCACTAGAAAAGGTAAAATTAATGAATGGGTTAAGAGTAGTGGTTAAAAGTTGGTTAAGGACTGTATTTGTTTATGAATTGTTAATTTTTTATGTTTTTTGTTTATTTTATAATTTCATTGATTTAATTTAATATCTCTTTTGGGAATTTTTACATTGGAACCTAAGTATATGTTCACTTTAAAATGAGTTCAATTTGATATTTTTTCCCGTTTATTTGCAAAAAATTTGTTTCAAATATAATTCATGTGATATAATAATTCAAAATAAGTCACTTTACCCTGAAATGGCAAAAAAAAAAATTATGATGCCCAAACAAACCATAATAGCATTCTTTGGAAAAAATCAGACAAAATATCACACACTTCCAAAGTATCTTCAGCCAAGTCCAAATATGGAAAAGAGATAGAAAAAGATAATTTTTTTTTTTCTTCTAAATGCAGCTGGCAAATAGACCGTGGATCGAAAAAAAAAGATAATAAAATGTACATTTTCATTTCTGTGCATATACCATTTGACTACTTTTGTATTTTAGTATAGCAGTATTGCTTATACATTTATGCAGTCATATCAGTATAACATAACAATATTTAACATTATTGGCATGTATAACATAACAATAATGTTAAACTTTTTTTCATGGGAAACTGATTCATCAATTTCTCTTTATTTCTTATGGGAAAAATATGTTTGGTGTCAGTCCAAAAGTCTAGAATTGATGTAAGAGATATTTTAATTTATTTTCTTGCATTCTCATTAGAATTCCTTCTTGATATTTGTAGCACTTTTTATACTTTGTAGTTTTATTTGTGTGTAAGAACTGGAGAACAAAATTGCAGTAGGACAATAGCACTAAAAGTAAAACATTTATTCTCCATTTAATATTAACTAAATATAAATACAATTTGTTATATTATAGGGCGTGTTATTTTTCCAAAAGAAGTAACAGGAAAAGAGGATTCTATAAAAGTTGTGTTAAATAGCAGTGATGTAGTAAGTTATAATGTTTTTTATATTACTTTCTTGTTTTAATTATTTTATTTTGCATTAATTAATTAATTATGTTTAATCAAATCTTTGCTATTTAATTAACAAATTTTAAATAGGCAATTTGTATGTGTTGATGCTTTATAATTTTTCTCATACTTATTCATTACAAATGAATCTGATTGTTTGGCAGTGCTATAAATTAATTAAATAGAAAAATAGTGCAAGTGTCATTTCTTCACATCAACAATAAAAAAAATGTACGATTAAATAGTATATAATTATTTGGAAATAATTTCCTTCTTGAATAACTACTTTTGATAGTTCATTTGTAAGACCCAGTTTTGTTAAAATAAATCTGATATTTGTGAAAGTCCTGTACATAAAAAGTAAAAACCTTTTTATAAAAAAAATTTTGAAAAATATAAATCTTTTTTTTTTTATCTTTTATTTTTCTGTGTGTATTCAAATGAGACTATTTTCTCTTAGTTGACAAGTTTCAAAATTTTATAATGCTTTATAATCTTAATTATGTTAATTCAATTGCAACAATTTTTCAGATATTTTTAATTTAAATAATATGAAAAAAATCCTACAAAATTAGTAATAATGTACAAATCATATTGTGCCAAGTAAAATCTCTTAACATGTCACTCAATAAATCTCTGGTTTGATATATATGGCAACACTATTGACAGACCCATATGATTTCTGGATAGTAGCATCTTTCAAACAATGCATGGCATTTCACGACATTCTGATAATTAGTTTACAGCTTACAGTGGTTTTAGTGACTCTAGTTATGTAATTCTCAAAACAGTGGATAAAAACAATTTTGTGTATTGATTAGAAATTGTTTTTGATGGAGAAAAATACTGTTGAAGCCAAACAGTGGCTTGATAAGTATTGTGAAGATGCATTAGGGAAATCAACTATTATTGACTGGTATTCTGAATTTAAATGCGGCCGTACAAACACTGATGATGCTGAACATTCTGCTCACCCAAAATCGTCAGTTGTTCCTGAAAACACAAAATAGTTTTAAAAGACCTTAAAATGAAGTTATGTGAGATAGCTGACACCTTAAAGATATCAAAAGGTAGTGCGTTTACTATGTTATAAAAAAAAATTTGAGTATGCTTAAGTTGCTTTCGAAGTAAATGCCACGTTTACTCACCGAACTTTATAGTTTATTGTTTGCTTTATATTTAATTGCAAGGGAAATATTATTTTTAATGAAAGATTCATTTAACTAAATAAAGAAACACATTTTTATTACTTGTAGTTTTTCAGGTATATAACGAAATCAGAAACAACTATTTTGCTAGCGTTTTTGGCTTCCTACGTGACAAAGCAAAAGAACTTCAAGCTAAAGTGTAAGAATAGCGTAAGAGTTTTCTTTTTTGGTTTTAATTAATTAACTATTAATTTTCTTCCATTTACAATAATTTCCTTACTATGCAAATAAATAGTTTTCATAATTATTATGTTTCAGGAAACGTCGTCTATGACACTGGGAGATATAAAAAAGTTTGTCACACAGGAAGTGCGAAATATTCGTCAGCAACATACATCTCTTTCATTGCGTATATGTTTCACTTTTTCTGATTCTCTGTATTAAAGAAGTATAACTAAAAAATTGTCATTTACTTTAAATATGTGATTTAAATTTTATTTATTTTAGATATTGGGGCTTGTGAAGTTATTATAGCGAAAAAGAGTGAAGATGATTTCCAAGACCGTTTAAGAATAGAACGTGGTAAAAATTCTATTTTCCACTTAAAATTTTAATATAATTATTTAGTATTATTTATCTTGTATATTTCAGGTTTTAAATTGAATTTTCTCTTTATAGATATACTGGAAGGTAAAAATTTTAAAGAGTGCCTCGAGTATATTGAAGATGTTATTAATAAACAAGTGAGATTTATTTTTATAAAAATTCTTATAATCTTTGTTTTAATTTATTTAGTGCTTATTAAATAGTATTTTGTTATTAGTAAGGAAAGTAACATAATCTTTTTTTATAATTACATTTTTAGTTGTTAATATGCTTCTCAATATAGATTCTGTATGGATCTTTTTTAAATTTATTTATAATTTAAAAACTTAAGTCTTATAATTAGATTGTTGGGTCTGATGTGCCTGAGAGCACTTGGTGCCACAGGTTTCAAGCTTGAGCCCGGTGGTGCCATGGATGTTTGTAGTGGTTCAAAACCATACCCTGTAAAACACATCTCCTGTCTAGAAATCTGCCAGTAGACAGATGGTCTTTGCCCACCATGGGGCTGTTGTGCCACTGATGATGATGATGACGAATTAAAATGTGTTTTAAATTCAAAAGTTTTTATATCTTCTACTTTCCCTGTTTGTAATATTTTCAGAATTTTAGATTAAAATTAAGATTTTTATTTTAATTTTAAAAGAATTATGATAATTTTAAGTTCGTTTTATAAAAATGAATCAAATTATATTTATAAATTTAACTAAGTCTTTTGATCTATAAAAACATACATAAAATGTGTATAATTTTATACCTATACTAAGGAATATTATTTTAAAATATTTGTCTTGTTTATTTAACTTTAAATTCATTATTCCAATTTTCCACACCAATTGTAAAGGCTGTTAAATTTGTTATTTCTTATGCTTCCCCAATATTAAGCTTTCTTTGAAAGTGTTTTCATAGTATATAATTTGCAGTTGTACCAATGAAATTTAAATAGATTTCTGGAACACTTTATGCCATCGGCAGGGAATTATTAATACACATTCCGTAATCACTTCTTTCTTTATAAAAGCTGTTAGTAAATTTTCTATTTCCATGCTATAGTGCGATGTCACTTGTATCTGAAAAAATATTTATTTCTTTAATTTTCTGAAAATATTTTTATTATTTTAATTGCAGGAACACTACTCAAGTGCTTTAAGATTAATGTGCCTTCTTTCTATTTCACAAGATGGCCTTCTTTCAGATGATTATCAATCATTAGCAACTCAATTCCGTCAAGTGAGTTAAATTTCAAAGTGTGCAACTTTTGTTTTTTTTTATTTACATTTATTAATTTTTAAAAAGTTTATGTCATAAGTAAATTTATCTTTCTACCATTACCCTTGTGAGAAAAATTTATATTGTTCCTGTGTTATACCAGATTTTTTTGTTTATCTGTTGCTATTGAAGTATCGTAATTATTTTTTTTAATTTTCCTTTTTATTTTTTTTTTTAGTTAAAGTATTTTTTTACTATTTTTTTTTGGGTATTAAATTATCTGAATAACAATAATTTTAAACAGAAATTCTAATAATATATGTATATGCTTATTTATATGTGAATATTTGCAAGCATAATTTATTTGTGTGTTTTATTAATTTGGACTTGGTTAGTTTGATTAAGATAAAATAATAATAAAGATAGCATAATAAAATTTTCAGAAGAGAAATGTATTTTAATGACCTCATTAAAATTAATAATTTCATATTTTTATAGTAATGGCCATTTAATAGCAACCTAATACCCTTTTATGACAAAAAAAAAATTTTTTTAATAAACAAAAATGAAATACTGAATACATAAATGCATACATTAAAAAGTATAGAATGCAAATAAGAACATGAACAACATTATTTCCTCAGTTTTAAAACAAATAACTACTATACTTATAGTATGAAAAAAAGAATTAACTACAATTATTCCATGATATTTAACTATCTCATAAAGTACTATAGATTTTGCTAGGCATTTTTTTTTTTTTTTTGTCATGAAAGATAAATTATGGGTAATGCAAACACAGGTCAAATCTTTATTGATATGTAATCTCTTATGTTTAATTATATATAATTGAGTAACTTAATATTCTGTAAGAAAAATTATATAATTTTTCTTTTTATGCTGTGTTTTTTTAATGCAGCTTATTCTTTCACATTTGAATCAAAAGAAAAAATAAGATTTTCATGCCAAACAAATGTTGTAAATAAAAATACTAACAAAAAGTTATTATTATTGTCTTTGTTTGAAGAATCTAATTTATTTAAAGATATAATTATAAAAAGTTAATTTTTTAAAATGCTTATGCTGATGTATAATATTTTTACCAACTGAATGATATAACAAAAGATTTCAGTATATTTTTTATAGTTACAATTTCAGTATTATTTTTAGTTAAATGTCCTGTTCAATTTCATGTATATTATTCTAATCTAATTAAAATCATGTTTTGATTATTATTATAATGTAATCAAGTGATTTTTTTTTTTTTAAAAATAAAAATATCTTATTAGTTTTATAAAAATTGTAATAATATTGTTATATTTTTCTCAGAGCTATGGAAGTAAATACATATTAACTCTTCACAAATTGAAAAAACTTGGCCTCTTTGTAGAGCAAATACCATTATTGCCACCTAGTGGAACAGCAAAGTCTAGCAAGATAACTGAAGCTGCCACCAACAAAGCTACTAAAATAGCTGAAAAAGTTGCCACTGCTGTTGCTTTTCCAAAGTACAGCTCATTTAGAACACTTACTAAAAATTTAATTTGGTATGTAATTAAATTTTTAAAAATAATAATAATAATTTTCTTTTATAGAATCATGTATAGTATTTACTGGTTGAGTGGTTAGATTCCTTTTAGTTCAAGTTTGTTTAAAAAGCAACTACTATAGTTCGACTACTGATATGGAAAATTGGCAAACAATTAAGTCAAACAGATTCAAAAACAACAGCATCATAGGGTAGAAATTTCACTTAGGAAGATTTTAATTAAAATGAAAAAAGAATTTAAATTTTTAATAATTAAAATTTTAGACATATTAAATAGAAGAATTAACATTTATTAACTAATTAAATTATATATTATAGAGAAAAATAAAATAAAATGCTATTTATTTTTGCTTTGCAATAGTTTATGTTGCCAAATACAATAATCACACAAAAATTATTTTACATCTAAGTGATTTTTTTTTCCTGTAACTTATTAAAAAACAAATTTCTGATGAAATATATATAAAACAAAAATTTAGATGAACTATTTATTTTTACAGAATCAAATATAAGATAGGTGAAAAAAAATGTTGCAGTTAAAGAATAAAAACTTACATCTTCCTTAGTTAATAATGTTACTCTGTCTTACAAGGGTTATAATTTTAAAAAGATTTGATAAACTATATGTATGTGAGTTTTTTATTGTTTATTATTTGTATACTTATTTTATATAATCTTTAAAATAAAATGTTTATGAAATGAAAATTATAAATTTTCAGTAAGGTAAACAAGCAATTTTCACTATTTTTTTTTAATGTAACCAATATGTGTGCTGAAATTATTTATTACTCATTAGATTTAACATTGGAAAAGATTAAATTTTTATCTTATAAAAACATTTATCATATTAAAAATTTTATCTCATAAAATTAAATCTTTTCAATAAAAATTATTGTGAAAAAAAATTTGTAACTCAAGTCCAGAGGAACTTATAATTTTGCTTTTAAAATAATTTAAAAAATGTTTTATCACAAAATTGCTCATAATTTTTTTTTATTTATTTATTTTTTATAATCTCAGTTTACATATAATTGAAATCTTTTTTATTAACTTTATTAATTTATATTATTGTTAATGCAGTTTTTTTTTTTTTATACTTCATACTAATATTGAAAGACACTTTTAGAATTCTGATATTAGTGCATAATTAATGCATATTTTCATGATCAATATGTACTTAAAAATATAAAAATTGTCTGCAAAAAAAAATGTATTGCATTTTAGTATTTTTTTTTTTTTTTTATTGTCACATAATAATCTATCAAGAAAAGTGTGTCATGCTTTCTTTAAAATTTCTGATTTAAAAAAATTTCAGATACCAGTTGAAGAAGATGGCGTTGACCTCAAAAATCCAAAAGATATGAGTTATGTTTTTGGTGGATCATATGTACCATTGATAGGAAGGATAACGGAGCAGGTAAGTAGTTTAGTAATTAGATAATTCTAATTAATGTAATTTTATATTTCATCTTAGCATATATAACACAACTGCAAAAACAATTTTAAACACTCATTTTTCAGAAATTATATTATGAAAAAAAAATTATTTTAAAATTACATTTATATTAACATTGAATTGATAGAATTCTATTTTTACATCAGTTGACCTTATATATCACCTATTTATACCATGAATAGCCCACTGGCAGACTATGAGGGTAGGATAGTGCCTTTTAGGGGGACATTTTTGGGTAACTGCTCTGCATTTGTTTGTCATATAGGAGAAAACTTGGAAAAATCCCACCATGCAGCATAATTTTCCATAATAGAACATATCCAACTATATTTTTGTATAAATAATATAGTGATAATGATTTATATATAAGGTGTTAATGATTGATATATAATTTGTTCAAAATTTGCTTTTTCATCATTTGCATCAAAATCATTTGCTATAAAGTCTTTAGAAGTTTTTAAAAAGTATTTTTAGCATAAATATTTACTTATTTAAAATTATGAGGTGTTTATTTTTTATTATTATTTTTTTATTATTATTATTCTGTAGAAAAAGGATTCAATATTTTTAAACCAGAAAAATATTATTTCTCAGATTTACCTTGTATGTAATTTACCAAATTTTTAAATTTTAAAAAATTTGGAATATAATTATCCTGATTGTAATAATAATATTTTTCAGTTGTTTTTTTTTCAATTTATATCTATAAAACAATATACTTTGACTTCAACTGTGTGTTTATCCTTTTAGATTGTAGTACATGGTACTCTAAAAAATTTTGAAGATAGTATGAAACTTTTACCGGGTTCTACAATAATTAATTATAAAGCAGACAAAAGTAATTTCTTGACTTGTGTTATTGTTCTGAATGCTTTATGTAAAAATAGGATGTATATAAGGCTTAGGCTTTGTTTGTTATTTAATTATTTATTAAAAAATACTAATGAAGGTGTTTTTATCATAGTAACCAGAATTAAGCAATTATTTCTTCCTGATTATAAAAATAGGTTCTTAAATTTAAGACAAAGAAAAGGTGCAGATTTATTGAATGAATAAATAATTTGATTGATTAGAAATATATAATTTTAAATCTAAAAAATAAAATCCTGATTTCTTTCACAAGACCATGCTTATATATTTTTTTTTTTTTATTAATTTTATTTGGCTTCTATGAAATTACAAATCAATACTAAATAGTTCTTAAAAACTCTGACATTTATCACATATCTGATTATATATCAAATGAAAAAAAGTAATTCTTAAAAACAGGCCTGAATGGAATACCATTCATGGTCTATGACGTTAAAATGTTTGATTATTTTTATAAAAATTTATTTAACATAGTCTTTATTATATTTATGAAATTGATTAATTGCAACTAATAATAATAATATTTTTAATATTTTTAGTTTTGAGTTAAAAATCATATTATATGTGTATCCTCTCTTTAATCCTGCATTATATAAACTGGCACCTATTGAGCCTTTACTTTCATATGTTAATGATATTTATATCATTCAAAAGTTCAGAATGTGCATAAACACAAATATGTGTATGTTTTAATCATTTAAATTTTTATCTAGAGTACTTTATTTTATGTTCCCCTTAAAACTATATTGATGCTTGATAATCTGATAAAATCACTTGGGACCGGCTATGATCTTGAACGTGCCAGACTAAAAAGAGGTTACTGTTATGAGATATATTGAATAAAAATCAAAGTTATTATAATATTTAAAGATGAAGAAGGTCAAAGAAGGCATAAGAGACTTTAAGTAAGCAAGATTATTGAAAAGCGTGGATACTACTGTCATATGAAATCAATTGCAGAAAATATATTATTAAAGGCATTCTAAAATCTCAATGAAGATTATTCTTTGTTTTTTTAATTATTAGATCTATTATAATTGCTTTATACACTCTTAGATATACATTTTGAAAATGCATTGATATTTAATATTATAGTGCAGATTGTACAGCTGGATAACTGGATGTGGTTGGGTTGAGACACAGGTTTGAGAACTCAGTTTTATTTACACACACACGCACAAATAATTAATGACAGACATTATTTAATACATTTAAAGACATAATTATAGATTTGTGGAAGAATTCCACTTCTTATCCGAAAACAAGATACTCGGGTATGCATTGGTGGCACAAAAGATACTTCCTCTCCAGATTAGTCTGTAGGCCAACTATTACTCAGGGTTGCGTTAAATATTTTTTTCTCTTTGGATGAGAGATTGTGAACTAAACGTTTCTCAGCAGGAGCACATGTTGAGCTGTACTTCCTTCGGGGTGAGAATCTCGAGGCCTGCTGACCATTTCTCCTGAATGCCACAGGGCGCTCTTGACAGTGTGTAGGAGGGAGCAATATTAATTATATTTTTATATAATAAGTAATATTGTATTGATTACAATATTAATTATATTTTATTATTCATGTATGTTTTGACTTTCACTTTAAAAATAGAATAATTTTTTTACTTAAATAATTTATATAATTATCTAAGATTAAATTACATATTAAAAAAATATTATCTTATGAAAAATTTGGAATAATTTATCATGAATTTACTTCAAAATTCAATTGCAATTTTTCTTAAATAATTCAATAAATGTGAAAATCTAAAATATATGTAATCATTGAATTAGTTTTCATTGGCTAATTATTTATAATTTTAAATAATTAATAGCATAATTTTCTCCCCTTTTTAATTGTGTAATTTGAATATGGGTTTTATTATTTGAAGAATCTGGCCGTGTTATTCCTACTAAAGATATCAATACAAAAACTGTATTTGTATATGTTTTGGGTGGCATCACTTATGCTGAAATTGCAGCTCTCAGACTTTTGGGCCAATTGCATGGTAAGTTCGTAATTTTACATTTTCCAAAATAAAGTTGTAGTATGTTTAACGAATTAGTTTCATTTCTTGTTTTATAAAAATAAATACAATTTTATTTTGTATTATAAAAGGATTTTTTTTTTTTTTTATTATTTTTAATTCCTAAGACAAAGCAATATTGCTTTAAATGATTAATGTATGAACACAATCTTTAATATATTGATGATTAATTCTAAAATTTTTCTCATTTTAACTGTTTAAATTATTTGGGGATTCTCCCTCTTTTTCCATCCTACCACCTAGCTCTTATTTGGTGCCAAATTGGAGATTGCAAAGGGTGTTAATTTTTTCAATGTGGTTCATTACTGGGAGTCTGTTTCTTAAGGCTCGTTCCCACCGAGGCGAGAGAGGTGAAGATTCAAGAGGCAAGTGACAAAATTTTTTCGCCCCTTCACAGCGAAACGTCAGAAATAGCATTACGCCTAGTGAAAAACCGCTTCGAGTTGAAAGTTGGGCAACTCCAAGCGACGGACTGCAAACCGGCTTCAGGCGACCGCAGTGAGGCTAGTGATTGGTCAAATTTTTCACTTGCATCTTCTCGCCTTGGTGAGCACGAGCCTTTAAGGTTAACCTGTCTGGTTGGTCATGTTTTTATATTTTGTTCATATGATAAAATTTTTTGTTTGTATTTTATATTATCATTTATTGTTTTAATTATATATTTTATTTTTATCATATGAAAATTAATTTTCTTAAAATTTAATGGCATTGTTACCTAACATATTATTTTCTATGTATGCAAGTTATATTTGTAAATTTATGTGTTATATTAAAATAGCATTACTTCATTTCATTTTGATGCTTTTTTTAACAGGGTGCAAAATACTTATAGGGACTACGTCTTTCATTAGTGGCAGATCTTTATTAAACAAGCTTTCACCGACAGATGATTGTTGAAAATAGCCATAATATTATTTTTAATACATTCCAAGAAAATTTTGTGTGATTCAAAGAAATATTTCTATAATATGGTTTTATTGTATTTATGTTTACAAACCATGTAAAATAAAAATAAAAATTATTGTTTGAAATGAATCTTATATAAAATTTACAAATTGAATTTTCATGATCAACATAAGGTATTGTATTTCAAGAAATGAGAAAAAAAAAAAATTTTTGTCTGAATTAAAATAAATATTTTTCTAAAATATATCACTATGTCAGTGGTGAATTTTAAAAAACAAAAAATTTACAACTAAGTTTGAAAAAGGTTTTGCCCTTCTTATGAATTAATAAATGAAATTTAAAATTGTTCATTAATATAAATTTGCCATTGTTAGATTGCTTTAATTAATTGAAAGGTTAGAAGTGTTAAATTTTCAAAAAAAAAAAAAAATGTAAAAAGGAAAATATTTAAATAGGAACAATTTTAATTTTCAGTTTAATTGTTTATTAATAATTTAAATTGAAGGAATTAAAGAATTGCTCGTAAGGTTATGGTCAAGATTAATGTTATTGCTTTAAATGAAAATAATAAGTTCAAGTTTTCATTAAAATTGCTATGACATAAAAAATTAAATGATATTTTAAAAGGCAGCAAAAATAGAATTGTAAAAATATTACATAATAAATAAATGAATATTTTCAAATCTTGATAAATATATATATATATATACGTATTTGGCAAATATATTATTTGCCAAACATGTAATTGTCTGAAAAATTTAATTTCTCCTTATAGCGATTTTGTAATATATATCTTTTCGACAGTGCAGTATAAATTTTATAGCCAAGCTATATTTACTGCAGTTATAGAGATGGGTCAATTATTTATGATATATAGAATATAAATCAGTGCATCTATTGTAAGTATTGATCGAATTCAAATGTTTGTTTGGTCAAATCTGGTTTTGTTCCAATATGTCTGTTTGCCATTCCAGTAGAACAATTGAAATTAATCATGTTTTTTTTTTTTTTAAGATTATTTATACCATATATATTGATGATTTGTATAATTTATACAAATTATACAGATTTTATCTATCTCTTGTTCCAGAATCAATGGTCAGTTCAAGGAAAATACTGAAAATTTTGTAGAATCATTCTCATTTCAGTGAAAAAAAAAACTCTTCAATTCCCGAATTAGTTATAGGATTGCACATAAACAAAAAAAAAATTGGTCAGTTCTTTTATGTTTAATTATTTAAGCAAATTTTTTTTTCATGAGTTTTACTAAGACGTTATTTAAATAAATTAACAGAAAAATGCTAAAATATCATGAGAAATTTATTTAAATCTACTTCAGTAAAACTTCGACAGGTAATTTTGTATGTCATTTTTAACGAGTTGACTAATCTCTAAAAATATTAGATAAGTTCTTTTGCTAATGCCAATTGTAAATAAAAGTTTTTATTTGTGTATTATCATTTAACCGTTTTATCTATTATTATTTACATTTACACTATTATTTAACAACAAATCACAAAAATATGTAACATGTAAATGTGGTTCGGTTTAGTATGTCTCTATACAGTCTTTTTTTTTGCACACTTTAGGCTAATTAGACCGAGACCTAGTACAGTTTAATGTGGATTCGAACCACTAACAAAAATCCATGTCCACCACCAGGATTCAGACCTGGAGCCTGCGATACCTAAGGCAATGTAAATGTCAGAGTTACCCATAAATGACCTCCTCTCATCACTCATTAGGGTGCTGCTCGTAGCGTATTTCAGTAGAATGCGAAGCCCAGAGATGCCCTAAATTTAAAAATGAAAATTTGTCGTAACTTATTTTTCAGAATGCCACTGTTTTAGTTTGGGAAATAAGTCGAAAACTAATACTGTAAATTTCTCCCATCCTGTAATAGCTTAACTAATGATTCAGGTAGCTTTAAATGATTTAAAAAAAATAAATGCTATTTATTTAGTTTTTGTTGTCACAATTTAATCTGTACTAGAAACAGTGGTAAAACAACTATAGTAATAAGTGGTTTAACATGAAAACTACACCAACTTAAATTGAGACTCAACCTTTGTATAATAAATAAATAGTTACAAAAATAAGAATAAGGTTTCCATAGCTTATTTGATTTCGAAATTTCCTGTATCACAACAGGAAATATATAATTAAAAAATATATATACAATGAATTGAAAATTTCTGAATACAATTCACTTCGTTAAGTGAATCATATTCATATTTTTTTTTTTTTTTTTTTGTTAAAATAAATTTTCACATCTTTTAAAATTATATACAATAAGAAGGTTGCACCCTTTTTTTTTTCTTAGTTTTGAAATTCTATTTTTATTTAATTTTATTTTCGTTTTATATTATTCAAGTTTCATTTACAGTCACGCTAATTTCCTTTGCTCAGTGCATCGAAAATAAATATTATGTGAGTTAATCTTTATTTCTACTTCCTGGCTGTTACAGAAAATAGTCAAGAGTAGGTAGGGTAATTTCAGAAATCCTCTCTAATGAAAGACATCCCTAGTACATGTCTGATTTTGCTCCTGCTTTTCTAATTGTTTCCTCCTTTCTGCTGATTATTTTTAATCTTTCTCTTGAGTTTATCTGCTTATGATTATCGTTCGGTTAAATTTCTGACTACTTCAATTCTCGCAAGTTGCGAGAATTTAAAAACCAGTTTTCTTCCACCGTGACGACTATGCTTACGGGCGCAACCTTCTTTCGCCCGAGAGCCCTCCGAACGTTGTGGCCTCGCCGCTAATGAAGAAACTCCCGCAGCTGGACCTGCACTGATACCGGACTCTCGCTTGGCTACAACTTTATATTTGACAAAAACGACACAAAATGCTACCCTGGCCATTGATTCCGCCTCTCCCACCGACATTAATGATGATTTTCTCCACGCCAATTATATCGCCATTTTGGAAATATTAGATAGTTTGCTTAAAGTTTTTATCGTCCGATATTTTTTTCTTCCTAGCGCTCATGCTCATAGGAATGGCTCAGTAGTGCAGGAATTATAATTACGCATGCGCAATAGCTACAATGTTTCCTATGAGCATGCGCACTAGGAAGAAAAATATCGGACGACAGTGATACACTTGTAGAATGTTCAAAGCCTAAATTTAAACCTCCACCGGCCAGTATTAGGCAGGAAATTAAAGTTAGGAACTAGCTTCGGGGGTCCTGGCTACGTACTCGTGACCCTTCTATTCAAAATGAATATTATCACCAGCAGCATAAAATTAGAGACTTGATCAGAGAGTTTGCTAAGCAACAATGGGAACACCATTGTGGCACTTTCGCCTGATAACAATACTATTTTTTAGGTTGTGAACTAATGTGTATCACTAAGGATATCCGCTCCAGGCTCTTCTACGGAAGTCATACACAAACATTCTTCCTCTCCTTCGTACTAATGGTTTTTCGGCTTATGCTCTGAAGGAGAAGGCTGAACTCTTGGCTGATAGTCTTCAACTTCAATTTGACATAAACCACGACGTCGAAGATCCTCGGTTTTTGCGTCACATCAACTCTAAAGTTAAGACTTACCTCAAACAAATATACACTAAATCTATTGACATAATTAGTCCGAGGGATGCGAATACATAAAAAAAACACATGCCAACAAAGCTCCTGGTTTGAACTTTATCTCGAATGGCGTGCTAAATCCTTCCTTTTCATTTATATTTTGATTCTAGGGGCCGAATGGCTAGCGCTCTGGCTTTCGGTACCACAGGTATCGGGTTCAAATCCCGGCTTTGCCCATGGGTGTTGTGTAGTGGTTCAGAATCCACTTTAAGCCGTAGGTCCCGGTCCTAATAGGATAGTAGAGCGCTGCGGGGGCATTGTTACTCCGCGTCCGTGGCTTACCATGAAGTACACGCGCCCCCCTGGGTAACGCAAAGTGAGTAACATCGGTGCAGCCATTATGGCGAAAGATCACGGTCTATTTGCCAGCTGCATTAGAAGAAAAAATATATATATTTTTGATTCTTACTCACCTTAACTTTTAATTGACAAGTGTTATTTTCTAAAAGCTGGAAGATCGCCGTAGTCATCCCCATTCCTAAATCGGGATGTAATCTTACTTATCCTCAAAATTTTCATCCAATCTCGCTGCTATGCAGTTTGAGTAAAATATTCGATTCTTAAAAGTCTTGATCAATACTGCATAGATAATGATATCCTAATCCCTAAGCAGTTCGGTTTTAGAAGGCAGTTAACAGTTGGGCTGACATGTTCGTAGGCTGACGCATAGATGGCGCTACTAGTATTAAATGCATATGATTTTTAGTTAGCCCTTCAAAAGGCACGTGTATAAATTTGACAGCTGTTGCACTATTAGTATGTAAGTTATAGAATTTTTAGTGAAGCAACTTTTGTTAGTTTGAAAAAATTGATAAAAAGGACTTTCGTGTGCTAATAAAGCATTGCTTTTTTGGCGAAAAAAATACTATTGAAGCCAAGGGTTGGCTTGATAAACATTATTCGGACTTTGCACCAGGAAAATCAACCGTAGAGAAGTGGTTTGCTAAATTTTAGCAAGGCTAAATTAGAACCGAGAACGATGCACGCAGTGGACGACCCAAAGAGGCTGTTACCGACGAAAACATCAAAAAAGTTAACAAAATAATTTCTGATAACAGTAAAGTGAAGTTGGTTGAGATAGCTGGGACCCTAAAGATATCAAAGGAAGGCCTTGGACATATCGTGAATGAATATTTGGATATGCAAAAGCTCTGTTCAAAGTGGGTGCCACGCGAGCTCACAATCGACCAAAAATAACAACGAATTGATGATTCTAAGCAGTGTTTGGACCTGTTCAATCGCAATAAACCCGAATTTTGCGTCGATATAGTGACAATGGATGAAACATGGCTCCATCATTTCACACCGGAGTCAATCGACAGTCAGGCGAGTGGACTGCACGTGATGAACACTAAAAATACTATAACTCGCACACTAATAGTGCAACAGCTGTCAAATTTATACACGTGTCTTTTGAAGGTTAGGGCTAACTAAAAATCATATGAATGTAATACTAGTAGCCCCATCTATTTGTGAGTCTACGAACTTTTCAGCCCACATGCTAAATACTAATCACCAGCTTCGTGTTCGTGAGTTGATCCGTGAAGGCTTTAACAATCGAAAATCTACGGAATGTTATTTCGGACGTACCCAAGGCCTTTGATAATATTTGGCATAATGTCTTAATATCCAAGCTCATGCGACTTGAGTTTTTCGGACCATTTAATTCATCTTATTGGTTCCTATCTTTTTCTCGAAAGTTTCAAGTGAGAGTCGAAAACGCAATGTCTAGCCCCCGTCCAATCAGGAGCGGAGTGCCACAAGGATCTCCCCTAGGTCCGCTTCTCTTTTTAATACGCTTTTATTAGTTTCACCTGTATATTTGTTTATTTGTATGTTTGATTGTTTGTTTGTTTGTAACTCACTCTTTGGGCTCGATTTTGCCCTACTTTAAGCGATCAGATTTAATTTAAACGTCGTAGATTTATCAAGGACCGACGACACTAAAATATTTTGATAAGTTTGTTATCTCATCATGATTAGGATCTCCAGGATTAATGATTTTATTTTAACTTATGAAGAGCAATTTAACCCATGTAGAATGAAAGTATTCAGTAAAGATATCCAAACCTATGTGGGACAGCCGCACAACGCGCCTGACTACGGATCGGCAGATTCCCTGTTCGAATCCTGGCTGGCTCGACATATTCTCATTTAGCCTTTGTTTTAATCACAATTAAATTATTGTAAAAACTATAGTTCCTGTCCTCTGTAGCTGGACCTCATTTAAATATTATAGTTTAAAAACACTAAAAAACACGTTTTTAGATTTAATCAAACTAAAAAGTAAAACATAATTGTTAACATAAGAATAAAATGACTGACGAGAAAATGAATGTCACTGTTCTAAAAGCGTGGGGTGCTTTATATGACATTTTAAACTAACTCTGCATTTTTAAAATGAAACAAGTGAAAACTTATAACGTTTGATATCGAACACCCCACGATTTTAGAACAGTTACATTTATTTTCTCGTCAGTCCTTTTAGGTTAACAATTATTTTTTACTTTTTAGTTTAATTAACTCTAAAAGCGTGTTTTTTAGTTTTTTAAACTATTATTAATCTTTGTGAACGATATACCTAGATTGGCCTCGTGCCAGCTAGCGATGTTGGCAGATGACACTGTGATCATTAGTCAGCATAGATCACCAAACTCTGTAGTTGCACAACTCAATAGTTATATTACGTCACTTGAGCGTTGGTTAACCACCTGGAAAATTAAGGTTAATCCCAGTAAAAGTGCGTGCCTCCTGTTTACTCGGAAACGGGTTATTCATAATCTTGATGATGTTACCATTTTTGGCCAGCCCGTCCCCTGGGTTACTGAATATAAAAACCTAGGGTTAGTTTTAGACGCTAAATTAAATTTCAAGTCCCATGTTTCTAAAGTAGTTGCAACAGCAACCTTTGCGAGCAAAAGGCTCAAAAGCCTAATTTCTCACAAGAGTTGGTTAGCGTTCAGACACAAGCTTCTGCTTTACAAGTCGATCCTTCGACCAATTTTCACATATGGTTGTCCAATTTCGGCTTCCATCTCATTGGTTAATCTTAGAAAGTTGCATGTATTTCAAAACAGTAGGTAGCCAGTATCGTTAATGCTTCTTACTAATTGAATTTTTAGAAACTTTATCTTTTATTTTTGATACTAACCTTAAAGCAGCCAATTAGAACTCTAAACATATTTATGAATTAAGATGAGGAGGTTTAAGGGGTATTTCCCCCTGTTGGTACTCCGTAATCGGTACGCCAGTTGCCAGTCCTTGGTTTGTTAGAAGAAAACAAACCCATAAAGTTCTTGACTTTAAGCCTATTATGGATTTTATATTCAAAATTTCTAAAAATGTTCATGAAAAATGCCCTCAAATTCTCAATGAAACCATTCGCACTATACCTGTCTATCATCCAGGTGTTAGTAGCTCCCGTAAAAGGCCCCGAGCCATTTACGATACGGAGTTTGAATCCTTCCCTCGGCTCAAAAGAGTTAGAAGAATTTACAATGATCAAAATGGTTGAATTGCTAATTCGAGGCGCTCTTTGGCTATTAAAATTCTAATTTTTATTAAATTAACTGGGCCACACCATCTTTAACCATAATCATCATATAACCATCATCACCATAACTTTTATCCCGCCTCTTAGAAGGAGGAGCTATCGCCCATTGGCTCACTCTTCTGCTCCAAATTGTTCAGCAATGATCTCGCGTTTTTATTTATTTATTTTTTATTTATAGGAGATTCGGTCTCCTAATTGTACCTGCCTAATTTAATTTAAATTAATTATTTTTATTATTTAGTTTATTTTTTTTTTTTTAAAGCTTACTATTTTTACCTATCTTTATAGAAGTTTAAAGCGTAAATGTAATTTTTAATAATATGATTATGTAGAAGTTTTAGGGGTATATTTACCCCCACAGGAACTCAGAAACAGGTACGTCCGTATCCATATCCCGAAAATCAATATTATGTGAGTTAATCTTTATTTCAACTTCTTGGTTGTTACAGAAAATAGTCAAGAGTCTGTAGGGTAATTTCAGAAATCCTCTTTAATGAAAGACATCCCTGAGTACTGTAAATTCTTTTCATGTACTTTTTATCATTTTATATATGCTGCTTGCGGCGCATGCGCATTAAGAAAAAAAGTTCTACCAGTAGCCATGACAACGAAGTTGTAAATACATACATCTGTCGAACTGTAGGCAAATTTAAATAGATACCTCAAAAATAAATTAAGATTAATTTTAAAATGTTTTTAAACTTTATAAAAGATCAACTACTATAAAAATAAATATATGTTTCAAAAAATGTATTCATTACATTTGAATTTAAAGGTGTCTTTTCAAGAGTCTTACTCACCTTGGGAAATCTTATCATAAGTTCATGGGCGTAATTTCAATGTGGTATGATAACAATTGGTAACTTAAATTCTTTACTGGCTGGAATTTAGTATTAAAATCTGTCATTATATAATTAAACTTTATATGTTCAAAAATGGAATCTGAGGTAAATACTGTTTTTAATCATTCAAAAAATATTAAAAAGTTACTCTCTAATGTTAATGTAAATTAAAAGGTTTTATGAAGAAAATGAATTTCTTAAAAGTATTATAATCATTTGGTATTTTTCTTTTTGATAAAATTTTGTATACAAATTAGTAAATTTACTTTCAATATATAATTAGAGTGAAAAAATTTTAAACAATATTAAATAAGAAATATCAAAGTTGGAAATTAGTGCTTGAATAAATACTTAGATAAAGAACAAACCAAATGTGTTTGATTATCTCTTTTCTCCTGCTATGTACAATTGTTTTATGTTCTGCTTTATGTTAAGATTTGACATTCTCTTTTTAAAGTTTATTGTTATAATATTTAAATTTAAGTTTGCTTATTCTTATTCTTATTTATTTTCATAATTTGAAAGAATTCTATAGCTTTTACCTCTGTTTTAGATATCTAAAAAAGATGCGGAAAAGCTTGCTCTGGCAAACAATTACATGGGATTACTTCTTAATAATTTATTTGTTAAAGAAGAAACAAATGTTGTTTTTTCTCCTTTTAGTATTTCCATAGCCTTAGCCATGCTTTTCTACGGAGCACGCAATGAAACAGCAGAAGAAATTAGAAATGTTATTGGGTACAAATTTGCTAATGTAAAAGATGACAAACCTAAAGCTTATTTCCAGAAATTTCTAAATGAATTAGATAACATTTCAGACTCTTACACACTAACATGTGCTAATACAGTTGTCAGTGATAAAGAATTCAAGGTCAAAAGGAAATATATTTCTCTTTTGGAGGAATACTTCAAGGCTTTCTTTCAAGAGGCTGACTTTAATAATGAAATTGCAGAAGTAGTTAAGCTAATAAATGAGTGGGTCAGTAAGAAAACCTGTGGTATGATTCCAACTTTCTTAGAATCATTAGATCCTTCCACTGTGATGGTTATTTTGAATGCTGTTTATTTCAAAGGATCTTGGATGCATCAATTTGATAAGGAAAAAACATCCCTCCAACGTTTCTATAATAAGGGTAAAAATGGTAAAAAAGTAGAAATGATGCATTTAACAAACAATTTTTCATTTGTTGAAAAAGAATCTTTTAAAGCTCTTCAACTTCCATATAAAGGAGAGGAGATTTCCATGCTAATTTTGTTACCCAATTTAAAAAATGGATTAGAAAAGCTGGAAACTTCCCTAACCCCAAATTTTGTTCAAGACCTAACACAAGAAATGATAAATAGAAAAGTAGAAGTAGCCCTTCCAAAATTTAAATTAGAGTATTTCAAAGCATTAAAGAAGTTTTTTATAAGTTTAGGATTAAAAACGTCCATTTGGAGCTGCTCAGCTTAGCATAAGTGACTGCGGAGGTGTTCGAGTCACAGAAATTATTCATAAAGCAGTTATTGAAGTTAATGAAGAAGGAAGTGAAGCCGCTGCTGCAACAGCCATAATAATGGGGAGGTGTTTAAGACCAAAGCCAATAATTGAAAAATTTATTGCAGATCATCCATTTATGTTTGTTATCTATAATTCTCAGAATAATTTAATTCTTTTCATGGGAAGAGTTAATGAACTTTAATTATCTTTTATAATTTATCTATTGCATACAGTTTATAAAATTTCTGTATTAATTCTGAGTATTTTTATTAGTAATTATATGTAATGAGACTCCACATAAATAAGAACTTCTTTAATTTCTCTAAAATAGATTATGATTTATATTGAATTAGAGTTTGCTATTTAAGCATTTGATTTATCCATATGCACAGAAAAAAATTAAATATAAAAAATATTATAAATTATTATATATATATTAAATATTACATAAGTAATAATTAATTCTGATGAAAAATATGAATGGTATGTTCCCTATTCAATATGTTTCAAGAAGTCTGTAATATTTGTATAGTTTTACATAATTGTTTTAAAAATAATTACATAAAATAACAATCTAATTAGAAAAAAAAAATAATAGCTTTAAATAAATTAAAATAATATAAGCGAAATAGAAAATTAAATATTTATGTATATGATAACTAATTTTATGACTTGCAGACTTTATTTTAAAATAATTAATTTTACAGACATTGTATAAAAATTATTCCTAACTACAATTTATTATGTGGAAGTAGGAAAATCTAGACAACTTGAATATTTTCTATATAAATTAATTTTTTCAGTGTTTATTTTTTTTTTTAAATATATAAAAAGATATATATATAAGATTTTTACATGCACAAAATTCGATGCATATAAAATTATGCATTTGTATTATTATTATACAATTAAGTATTTTTAATAAATTAAAAAAAAAACTGTTATCAAATTTGAAAATTGTTATTGGCTCAATTTTTAAAGCCTTTGTATATTTATTGATTTTTATGAATATTGTATTCACACACTTTGTTGCATCTCATGTGAATAATTATGTTTACTCAAAAAAATGTATCATTGATTCAAAGAGTTGTATTATTTAGTTCTGCATCCTTAATTATTCACATTTTAGATGATACTTTTTTAACCTTCTTTTTAATTTTATATAGACAGTGAAAAATTTGTGTTTACTGTAGTTATTTTCTTAAATCTATTATTATAAAAAAATAAATTTTATTTACATTTAAATGGTCCCTTATTTTTATAATTTTTCCAAATTATTAATTTGAAAAAATTATTTATTATTGGTTGCTATAAAATTTAAATTATATTATAGATATAATCTGAAAATTAATATCATTCAGTTAAAATGTTAAATGTAAATGTGACACTTTAAATATAACCATTGAAATGAAAATATGGAAGAAAATACAAACATTTCTTAAAATGCAATTTTTATATATTTGAAGGAAAGATATAATGTATACAATGAGATTTCTGCTGTGTAAATCAAATATATTATATAATTTAAATAACTGTTTTTTGATGTTCATTTAAAAAAATTAATTATTTTTGCAAAGGCAGTTCAAAATCAGGATATCAATTCAGATAAATTGATTTAAGTATTTAAAAATATTTTTAAGTCACAGAATTCAAATAATGTAAATTAGAATTCAAATTATTGATTTACTAAAAAAAAATTTTTAATTTTTATTAAATGTTTTTATTTATTTTAATAACAAAATTTATATTTCTTCATGTTTTTAACTTTTATCGAGAACAAATATTTGAAATTTCTCTTGGGAATCTGCATATAAAAATTTTTACTCAATAAAATATCAAATTTTTCAGTTAATTAATTTTATAAATAAGAATAAAATTTTGCTAATGTACCCTAATAGCCTGTTAATATTTTCTTTGTCTTTTACTTCACACAAAGTAATTGCATTTTTAAATATAAAAGAAATTTAAACAGGCTTTAAGTATTTTTATAGCTTGTATTTTAGCAAAATTTATAATTTGTGTATTTATTTAAGAATTGTTCATATTAATTGTTGATATGTTATTAATTGTTGATATTTTATTAATTTGATATATTATTATTAATTGTTGATATTTTATTCTTACTGACTACATTTTTGTCCATGCTTGTAAAAGCACTTTTATACATGTTGAACAACCATATCTAAAGTTGCATATTGATGTAAAAATATATATATATTTTTTTTTTTGTTGTTGTTATTATTTACCTATTATAGAGCTTTAGTTTACATTATCATCATAACTGGCTCGGCGGCCCGTTGTTGGTCTTGGCCTTCTTTAAAAGATCCATTCGGGTTGTTCTCATAGCCGGCCGTGATCCACCAGTTTTTGATCTTAATAACATTAAAATCAGAGTCTAAACAGTCGACCCAGTTTTCATTATAGTGTTATTAATAAATAATGATGTTTTATTTTTTGACAAGTTTATGTATATGTAGTTTATGCTTGTTTTATAATAAATTTGTTAAGAGTAACAAATATGTGTAAAATTTTAATATATTTTGTATAATCAGTAAAATGTAATGAAATTATTCAAAATTGTGGTATATATTATTTTTAATGTGAAAAATGTAATAAACAAAATATTTATCTTTGCAATATATTATTTTATTATTTTCTAAATTTATTTGTGTATACAAATTAAATATGAAGATATAACAATATTTATATTTATTATAAAATCTTAGTTTTGTGAAATGGAAAGCAAATATATGATTTTAAATCTAGCACATTTTACATAAGATTAATAGACAAAATTGCATAAATGTTATTTTTTTTTTTTTTTTTTTTTATAAAGCATTGCTAAAGGCTAATAAAAAAAAAATTAATTTCTGGTATTTTATTTTATTCTTTGGGCTTGATTTGTTTCCTCAATTAGATTTATGTAGTTATTAGCTTCTCATCCAAGGATATCAATCAATGTTAATACAATATCTTGTTAATAAATGGATTATTACTTAATAGGATAATTTTTGATAATTAGGCATTGTCTATAATCAAAAGAACATGGAGTGCAACGTGGATCTATCTCCACGTAATGCACTCCGGGCAACATCTGATATGGCAAAATGACCTACAAATACAGCCTTCAGTTTGGCTCTCAGTGCGAGTTTCTTTAGTGGAAATGCAGGTCATTTGTCCCATTATCATCGGTGGTATTGTTACGGCTTTTCTGTTGTCACGATTGTCTCCACAAGCACCTTCACAGAATTAAATTGACTTCTGACCCTCTCTATCCCCTGTGTGATAACTTGGAAGAAATGAATATGTCACCTTGCTTCCTGTTCTGCACTGCTTGTTGTTTCTTTATGGAAGTGTTATTGGATTGCCAGAATTAAGTTTATGGATTAATTGATGTCATTTTTTTATCTTGTTCATTGCATATTTTTTTATGATATTTGCTGTCCTATAAACTTGGCATTGAGAGAAAAAAAAAAAAAAAAAAAACCTTTAAATTCGAGACTCTTCACGTTCATATAGTGTCTAACTTATGGGATGAAATAGTTATTAAACAATTCAGTAAGGATATATGTGGTAACCTAAGCCATTTTTTTTTTCCATCTAGTGAATTGACAATTTATTCAAATTTACACCTTTCTTTGAAAGGGGTTCTAGAGCTTGATTTACAAATAGTGGTTTTAACATATGATATCCTATACCTGGGTATATCTTGGAGCAAAACAACAAGGTTATACGATTCTTAGCTACCTTAAACCCACCATTCCTTTTCTGCCCTTTTGCTATTAAGTTCTATTTGGCATTCTTTTCTAAAAAATATCACTTTCATCTGCATTCCAAAGTTGACCAGGAGTGTAGCCTCCAATTATTTGTTCAAGTTTTTGCTGAAATTCTTTAGCAGCACATTAATCTGCAGAAGCAATTTCACCTTAAATATTTATATTGTGATAAGCATGCTCTTGTGAGAAAAGCTGTCATCAACCTGTACTTGCTGAAAATTCATATTTTTTGTTTAACTCAGATGAAGTGCCTGGTTCCATTTCTTTAATCTGTCTACGAATGCTTGATGCTTATATGCAGGATTTGCTTGATGGAATTTGTCTCTTCTTTTGTAATTTATCTTCTATCAATAATACAGAGTTTTTTTAATTTTCCATTTTCTTTCTTACAATATCTCTTATGTGTGATGATGATTTAGCACTTTGTTCCAGAATGCACCAACTTTCTAATAGCAGCAGTTTTTTTCCTTGATAGTTCCAATTGTAAGGTGATTTAAAATTAGAATTTTAATACCCAAAGAGATCGTTTTTGTTGTGGGTGAATTATGTGACATTATGTTAGGTCTGCCGAAAAATATTTCAGTTCTAATTAACAAAACAAAGGTTCTTCAATCGAAGGGGTACATGGGGATGCGAAGCAACAAGGACTATAATACCCTAATCACTATATAGGAACAGTTCGTTTTCCCTATTTAATATGTCACTCTCCAGAACGCTCTAAGATTATATTAGACGGGACCAACGGTTTTAAGTGGATTCCGAACCACTACAAAAATCCATGGCACTGCCGGAACTCGAACTCGAAACCTGTGGTACCGAGCGCCAGACATTCGGCCATGTTAGTATTATAAATAGTAATATTAGGTGGGTTATAGTTATTTTTTCTGGTGAATAGCACTGCTTCAGTTTTCACGACATTAAGTTTAATTTTCCAATTATTAAGCCATATTTCTAACTGATTGATGTAATTTTGTAAGTTTTTCTGAATAATGTTGAAGTTTCTCCCCTGTGTAATTATCATCCGCGTAGAGAGTTAATTTAATCTTGTGATTCTGAGGTATATCATTGGTGTAAATGTTATATAAAAAGGGTCCTAAGATCGAGCCCTGCGGAACACCGGCTAGGATTTTGCAGTTTCTTGAGTCGATATTATTGACAGAAACAACGAAATTTCGACCTCTGAGATAGTTATAAATAGTACGAATTAAAAAAAGGATACTGAAATTTAATCATCTTGAAAATTAGGCCGTTGATCAAGCTCGATCGAAGGCTTTTGCCACATCTAGAAAGATTGCTGCTGTATCAATTTTCCAGAAAAACCCTTCTGAGATAGTTTCGGACATGTTATAAAGTTGATGCGTAGTGGATAAATTTTTGTAAAACCATATTGCTGAGAGATTAGTATGTTAAGTTTGTTAGATGC
>BPLR01011428.1:0-73589 GCA_021605095.1 Caerostris extrusa | reverse complement strand
TTTCATAATTTGGTCCCAGTAATAGATTTTATACATACTAGTACTGTTCAATCTTTTTAGATTTCTTTCACTGTATTTAAATTGGTTTGGTTTGTCACTCTACGGTAATTTATGCACACTTTAGGCTAATTAGACCGGGACCTACAGTTTAACGTGGTTTCCGAACCCCACAAACATCCATGCATTTGATAATATATATATATATAAACAGCATCTGATATGCACACATCATAGTAGTTTAAATATTAAAATTTTGCTTATTTTAGCTTTTGAGCTTCATTTTTTATTTTTTATCTATTTATTTATTTTTTAATAATTTTAGCTAGCCACAGTTTTTTTTAAAGCTACTAACCAAATTTGTTTTGAAGCAACAAATTTATAAAGTTGCAATGATATTTTTTCTCTGAAATACAGAGCACTTTCTTCCTCAAGGTTCCTTATTCAAAAAAAAAAAAATCATTCATCTAGAGATCAAGATAACGTACTTGACTAGCCGAAAGAGATAATAATAATCAAAGTGATGAATAATCACATAAATATTAAATAATAATGATAATTCTTCACTGAAGGAATAAATATTGAAACATTATATTCTTTTTAAGTGCTTTTTTGCAACATTGTATAATTTTTAAATACTTTTTGAAACTTTGTATAATTTTAAGTACTTCTTGAAACATAGTATCAATTTTAAGTTCGTCATGAAACATTGTATCAATTTTTTAAGTTCGTTATGAAACATTGTATCAATTTTAGAGTTTTGCTTTCTGAAATTATTATTTTTATGGCTTTTACTTGGAAACATTGTAGTTTTTTTTAACATTCTTTCAATAACATTGTAATGAAAGGTAAATAATTAACAAAAAAAGCACTTCTCTGAAGCGTAGAATGATGATAGATACAAAGAATAGTGAAACAAATATTAAGAATTTCAGATTTCTACCAGATCATGACAACATCTATTAATTATAAACGATCCTTCATTAACAGGTTTGACTACACATCACAAAAACGATTAACGAATGTAAGTCGAAAACTTACTACTGTGCCCGAAAAAGTAAGACCAATTATTATTTTTCTTTTTTCAAAAACTTTATTTTTTTGATTATTTTTTATTTGCTCTTCAAATTTATTTTTCATCGCCTTCAAATAAATCTCTTCCGAACACAATGCACTTATGACAACTTTTTTTTCAATCCAATTTTTTCCAATAAAATTTAAGTTAATATACAGAATGAAAAAAAAAATTGATACATACATTTTATTATTTGCAAGGTGTATTTAACAGTCATAATTAAATAAATAATATTTAATTATTATCTATTAAAATGACACTATTCATTAAAAATCATTAGCATTTACAAATGTTGTATCTCATTCTTAGTTAAAATTTAGTAGTGCTGATTATATGATTTACATTGACATGTGTTATACAATGACTTCCTAAAATGGTAAATATACCCAACCCTTCTTGATATTTGTAAATTTCGAAGCAAACAAATAATTGCTAATAAGTACAACTCTATGAATAATTTAATTTGTGACAAAAATAAAAAAAAAAATCACTTGAAAAAAAAAATTCAGTTAACATATAACTAAACATTTTGCAAATTTTTGCTTCAAAAATTTGGAATATGCATTTGGAAATTTGGAAAATATATTAACAATCATTAAATTTTTAATATCCGTCAATGCTACGATAAGCCATCATTACTTTCAAATATTTCGAGTTAGTTGCACTTTAACTCTTCATTTTAGGACAATAATATGACATCT
This sequence comes from Caerostris extrusa, assembly GCA_021605095.1. NCBI lineage: Eukaryota > Metazoa > Arthropoda > Arachnida > Araneae > Araneidae > Caerostris > Caerostris extrusa. The sequence goes on along the minus strand of BPLR01011428.1, from coordinate 71,816 downwards.
CGAAGAAGAACCAGTATTCATGTGAGAAAAATAGTTCTAAGATTATCAAAGAAAGATAAATCTTACCCTGAAATCGATAAAATTACAGGAGAATTTTCTGAAAAGAAAGGCAGTTATCACTCATAAAATAAGATGAAGAAAAAAATTCTGTATGAAGTTACAAAAAATTTACTTTAAGAAATCAAGCTGGATCCCAAAGCACTAAACTGGTTAAAAAACTTTTGTAAACATTGGTATGCGTATTAGTACCCAAACTGTTCGAAATAACATCGGAAAAGGGTGGTTATAACGATAAATTAGCAAGAATGAAACCATTAACCAGGTCACAAAAATCAAAGATGAGATTTAGAATTTGCCCCAACAACAAGTCAATTATAGATCCAAAACTTACAGAGGAAGGTCATTTTTAGCGACAAGAGTAAATTTACTAGTGATGAATGCTTAATTGTTTGGAGAAAGCCAAATTTTTTTTTTTGTCACAAAAATTAAATTATTCATAGAGTTGTACTTATTAGCAATTATTTGTTTGCTTCGAAATTACAAATATCCAAAGAGGTTGGGTATATTTACCATTTTAGAAGTCATTGTATAACACATGTCAATGTAAATCATATAATCAGCACTACTAAATTTTAACTAAGAATGAGATACAACATTTGTAAATGCTAATGATTTTTAATGAATAGTGTCATTTTAATAGATAATAATTAAATATTATTTATTTAATTATGACTGTTAAATACACCTTTGCAAATAATAAAATGTATAGTATCAATTTTTTTCATTCTGTATATTGCTTAAATTTTATTGGAAAAATTGGATTGGAAAAAAAGTTGTCATAAGTGCATTGTGTTCGGAAGAGATTTATTTGAAGGCGATGAAATAAATTTGGAAGAGCAAATAAAAAATAATCAAAAAATAAAGTTTTTGAAAAAAATAATAATTGGTCTTACTTTTCGGGCACAGTAGTAAGTTTTCGACTTACATTCGTTAATCGTTTTGTGATGTGTAGTCAAACCTGTTAATGAAGGATCGTTTATAATTAATAGATGTTGTCATGATCTGGTAGAAATCTGAAATTCTTAATATTTGTTTCACTATTCTTTGTATCTGTCATCATTCTACGCTTCAGAGAAGTGCTTTTTGTTAATTATTTTACCTTTCATTACAATGTTATTGAAAGAATGTTAAAAAAAACTACAATGTTTCCAAAAGCCATAAAAAATAATAACGTTTCAGAAAGCAAAAACTCTAAATTGATACAATGTTTCATAACGAACTTAAAATTGATACAATGTTTCATGACGAACTTAAAATTGATACTATGTTTCAAGAAGTACTTAAAAATTATACAAAGTTTCAAAAAGTATTTAAAAATTATACAATGTTGCAAAAAGCACTTAAAAGAATATAATGTTTCAATATTTATTCCTTCAGTGAAGAATTATCATTATTTAATATTTATGTGATTATTCATCACTTTGATTATTATCTCTTTCGGCTAGTCAAGTACGTTATCTTGATCTCTAGATGAATGATTTTTTTTTTTTTTTTTGAATAAGGAACCTTGAGGAAGAAAGTGCTCTGTATTTCAGAGAAAAAATATCATTGCAACTTTATAAATTGTTGCTTCAAAAACAAATTTGGTTAGTAGCTTTAAAAAAAAAAAAAAAAAAAACTGTGGCTAGCTAAAATTATTAAAAAATAAATAAATAGATAAAAATAAAAAATGAAGCTCAAAAGCTAAAATAAGCAAAATTTTAATATTTAAACTACTATGATGTGTGCATATCAGATGCTGTTTATATATATATATATTATCAAATGCATGGATGTTTGTGGGGGGTTCGGAAACCACGTTAAACTGTAGGTCCCGGTCTAATTAGCCTAAAGTGTGCATAAAATTACCGTAGAGCGACAAACCAAACCAATTTTAAAATACAGTGAAAGAAATCTAAAAGATTGAACAGTACTAGTATGTATAAAATCTATTACTTCGGGACCAAATTATGAAAATGAACCCATATCGTATATAATGTTGGCATAAGTGCATTATGCCCGGAGGGGATTACATTGAAGGCAATCAAATGATGATTTGAGTTTTGGCGAAGCTCCGTGGATGCGCAGCAGCCGTTGAAGGCAATGAAATAATCTTGGAAGAATAAAAGTTTAGGAAGTTTTGAAAAAAAAAAAAAATTGGTCTTATTTTTTGGGCACTGTAGTATAGTCTATTTTATCATGAAATATTAAAGAGAAAACGTTTATTATTGGAAATAGCAGAACCTTTGCTCATAAATTTATTTATAATTTCACAGCCAGCCCAGTTTCTAACTCATGGATGGGCAAACTTTTTTCGTTCGCTGGCCAAAAATCGACAAAAAAAAAAAAAAGTTTGGCGGGCCAAGATAAATTTTTTTTTTTCCAAAATTTTAAAAACAATATACAAGTATTACAATTTAATAATGTACGATACAACTTTTACAAGTATACAATTTAATTTAATATTACTATAAATATGTTAATGAGATGAATGAAATTGCGATTTCATTTTTAAAAGTTCCTTATATTGAAGTTCGAAGTGAGCTGTACTGATTCTATGGAACGAGGCTAAATGCTCATCTGTCAGTCTACTTATGATTCTATGATTCTACTGATTCTATGGAACGAGGCTAAATGCTCATCTGTCAGTCTACTTCTGAAATAATTCTTTCCTAAGGTTCATAGCTAAAAACACTTGTTCATATATATAAGATGAAGCAAACATAGCACTGATTTTCTGGGCATGAGATATTAAATTTGGAAAACTTACTTTCGATAATGATTTGTAAAACTCTAACTTTGGCATATTTAGAAACAACTGTTTGAGATGATTGTTAGATTGCAACTCAATTAATTCAATCTGCAAATCTGATCTCACTGCTTCACAATTTACGTTGAAAGGCATGGTAAAAATATCCAATATTTTTTGCAATCTGAAATTTCTTGCGAAGAATTTGAACTAATAAGGCTGTACAAAATGTTTACTAATACATCGGAAAGTCTCATTTAACTTGATATCTATTCTACTAAATAAGAAATACATACATAAAACTAAATACATAATCTAATAAATCCCTTCTACTAAATAAGTTTGCAATTTTTACCTTTTGACAAAAATTAAGTCAATTCAGATTGATAGGTACAATTAAATTGAGTCAGAAATATGAATTTTAAAGCAATCGGGAAGTGTAAATGATTCATTTCTACTTTAAAAGGTATTTTACACATGTCTTTTAAAACAAACTTTGGCTTTTAAACCTCTTATATTTAAATAAAAAATGCTATTGTTCCAGTATTCTTCTTCCTCCTCTTACTCAAAAAGAATCGATTCATTTTAATTCAAGTATTGATATCTTATCGAGTAACATGAATGAAGCATTAGTTTGGAGAACTAAATGGCAAAAGTTGTTTTATTCTTTAAATTGAATGTATAATTTTCAATGAGAGAAAAAATCTTTACATTTTAAATATATTTTATTAGTATCTGACAAAATTAAAATAGAATTATTTTTCTTTAATATAATGTCTTTGACGTTTTTTGAAAATAAATTTTTAGTATACAACAAAATATTTTTTTTTATTTAAACGAATACAGCAAGGATAAAAACGTTATATTTATTTATATATACTGCAAATCCTATAATGCATATACAAACTCATTAATAACCCTTAAAACTAAATTTTAAAAATTTTTCAAGGCACCTATAAGAATGCTCTTGGCCTAGTGATAGCATGTGCAATTAGCTTGCTTGATTCCATTGTGGTTCCGTTGCAGTCACTGCTTTCAGAAACTAGTAGACTTAATGGCAATTGTGATAAGCATCTTACATCAACAGTAAAGCCATCTCGTGCGAATTCGGCTTATTGAGACACAAATGCGAGGCTGTTACCCCTAAAAGTATTCTCGAACGGCAGTACCCTTCCTTCATTGCACTAGGTGCGTTTTTATATATCATTGGGTCACAAGGACCACTGATGTAAAAAAAACTGCTTCTTATAATTCCTACTTGGAAGTAAATATCAAAAGAAAAATGAATGGAATTTTTCCATGAGTATATTTGTTATATCTTTTTGATTTGTGAGATCGAGCATTTAAATTGAACTGAAGAACAGTTATACATAATTGATTTGTTTCATTATTGTCAGATCCTACTCTTTCGCTCAATATCCAGAAATAAATCAGAAAATGATTAGTTTTATTTGACGGAAAAGAAAGATTTATGTGTTACCAATCAAAAGTTATAAATACAACCCCTTCTCTAAGCAATTGAAAATAGCTTATCCAGATATCTTAAAAACATAGATTGCCTAATCGAATTATTGATCTGTTTTCGTATTGATTCGTTTTCGTAGAGGATCAAATTTTTAATTTTAACTCGTTTTGAATAAAAACCTACTAAGAATCTTTAGGATAGCAATGCTGCACTTTTTAATTGTATAAATTCCATTTCAACTGTTTCTTTCAATGAACTTTATTTAAATAAAAATGTATAACATTATTTTAAAACAAATCCTACTTTGCTATTTTTTGTAGAATCACCTATATTATTTAAAAACTGACTTGTGGGTTTTAATATTTTAGGCTAGTGTTCCCTGAAATTACCATATTTTAAGCTACTGCTCCGTTATATGATGCTACGGTACATCATTTGAAACTCTAACCAGATAGCTTTGCTTTTATATAGTACAGAAAAGTATTAAATAGAATTATTTTATTATAAAAACAATTAATTAAATAAATTATTTTTATTTAAGCTGCAAAAGCAGTAATTCTGAAATGTTAATTATTAAATGTAAGGTACAAATGTGCATTTATATAAAAGTACAAATCTGATGTCTACAAAATGTTATTTTTAAATAAAGTTATCCTGTAAAGTTTGCATTTTTGTAAACTTTGAAATTCAGCCACTGAAGCTTTCCGATTGACTGAAACTTTTGATTGTCAATTGTTTGCATTATCGACCAATTGTTTTCTTTTATACTTATATACACTTAAAATTAAAAATTTATATTTACAAATTAAATTTATATTTTTTATTTTTACAATTCTGAATATTAGACTTTTCACAATTTCATTATTATATAGTAAAATTTATTTGTTTTTGTGGAACTTTTAAAAAGTAGAAAATGAACGAACTTCAAAATCACAGGGAGAATTTTAATTTCTGGTTAATATTTTTTTCTTTGTAGGGCTCAATTCTTATACAGTTTTGGATTTAGATACCAAAGAAAGTTTGAAAGCTTCCTTTTCAGTATTTCAAAAAATGATATTAAAAGTAAACATCATCAGTTTGGTATCGGTTTTCAAAATAGTGATTTAAAATATCTCACCAGTATAAATCTTCCTCTGAATTTCTAGTCATGAAAAATAAAATGAAAAGAAAATATATTTAAATACTCTAACTTCATTTATATTTTAGTACGCCAGAAATTTGACGTTTAGAGAGATTTGAGTGCCAGAGATTTGACCAACATTTTTTAACAATAAATCTATGTGCTGCTAAATAATTTTTTTCTAGATATATCGAAGCATATAGAATTAGTTATCGCATATCGTTTAAACTTTTACGCCATAAAAAATACTCAACAATTCTACGTTTCCTCTCAGCACTCTACGAGCACTCCAGGAAATCGACACGTTTTTTCCTGGAGTGGCTTGAAAATTAAAAGCAAAAATAAAAAAGTATCATGGACTTTAATTTGTTTTTATCAAGATTTTATTGTAGAAATAATTTTTTTTTTTTTTATTCACTCCAAAATCGAAGCTATTTCCTTTAAACAATGGCTCTGAAGAGATTCACAGCAAATAATGATTATGGTGGTGGAGTAAAAATGAGTTATTAAAAGGATTTCTAGCACTACCTATTACTGTAATAAACGTTCTATTTATATTTTGAGTTACTGTTAAAAACAATACCATCCTCACATCAGCGAAGAAATTCGATGATACTTATTGGGACGGACAAATGATTGCTTGAATGAGGCATACTCAGGTGAAGCAAATAAAACTCTTAATCTTATGGAAACTAAATCATGTAAAACAGGAATGGTGTTTTTTAGGCTAGCTTTCAGCCATTTTTTAGGCTTAAAGATAAATTCGATGTGTTGAGGTAAAAAATAAAAGGCAGCATTAATATAACAAAGGATTCATTTATATATCTTATTGAAAAAAATAAAAGGTTTTTCAAAGTCGGATCCTTTACTTAAGGTAATTTGCCATATACATGCAATACTTTTTAAGAAAATTTAATATTACCCAAAGCAGATTTAGCATTATCATAATGGGAGTTACTTACAAGAGGGCAATTAAATATTCCAGTAAGTCTTTACGGACTCGTTACCGGCGACACTGTGATTTGGTACTCTACCAAATCTACCTATTTTTATAATTCAAGAAAGAAAATAAACATAAAAAATCACTTGAGATTGATTAAATTCATAACTTAAAAGAATTTATGTATGTACTGTTGGCGTCATTTACTACTTATTCCAAACAAATGTAATTTTTTTTTCTATAGGAAAATGTTTTAATAAACTTTTTAATCATACATAATTGATAAAGAGATATTTAATACAAGTACACTATACGTTGGGATGGATCTAAATTCGTTAAAGTGTGCCATTTTGCCATTGTGTTTTCTTGTCTTGAGTATACTACTGTGCCCAAAACGTAAAACCAATTTTCAATTTAAATTTCCCGGGCATATGGAATTTCAATTTTTTTTTTTTTTTTTTAGGTTGTTGGCACTGTCCTTGGCATCTCTATTAAAATTCACGTCAAAATATTTATTAGTGTTTGAGTTACGCATAGATTTGTGAGCAAACTATAACGGAAAGAAATGTTTACAAGTGGTATAAACAGCTCAAAGAAAGCAGAGAACACGTTGAAGACGAAGAGCGCTCTGGTCGACCATCAACCTCAACCGACGAAGCTCCGTCCAAAAAATTAAAGATTTGGTGCTTTCAAACAGGCGATTTACAATTAGAGACCTTGCTGATGATGTTGTAATTTCAAAAGGATCGGTCAATTCCATTTTAAAAGATGTTTTGGGCCTCAAACGCGTACCGAAAACACTGTATTTTTGAGAAGACATCGTCGCTTTGAAGTGTGTGAAACAATGCTTCCTGATTATTATGATAAATTGAAATACATCATAACTGGAGATGAGACTTTGGATTAATGCTTACAACCCACAAACAACCGATCAATCGAGCGAATATCGTGACAAAGGTGAAGCAAGGATGAAAAGAGCACGCCAAAGTCTCTCAAAAATCAAAGTCATGTTGACTGTTTTCTTCGATTACCGTGGTGTGGTGCATTATAAATTTCTTCCGCCTGACCAAACTCTCAACAAGGAATATTATTTGAGTGTTATGCGTCTTTTGCTGAAGCTATTCGCAAAAAGAGGCAACATTCATGGAAAGACAACTCTTGGTTTTTCATCACGATAAAGCGCCAGCTCACACTGAATTGATTCTTCGTGACTTTTTCGCCGAAAATGAAACCCATATCGTTCCACAACCACCGTATTCCCCTGATTTAGCACCATGCGACTTCCGGCTATTCCCTAAATTCAAAAGACCACTCCGACCACTCTGGCGTCGACTGAAGAGATTCAACGTGAATCGGAGCGCGCTTTGAAGGCCATCCCGGCCAATTACTTTTTAGCATGCATTAAAGGTTGGGAAAAACTTTGGCATAAGTGCATTGTGTCCGGAGGGGATTACTTTGAAGGCGATGAAATAAATTTGGAAGAATAAATAAAGAGTTTTTGAAAAAAAATAAAGATTGGTCTTAATTTTTCGCCACAGTAGAACGTATAAAAAAAAAGATTAAACATTTCAGATAAATTACTTTCAAGAATTTTTTTCTTTTCATTAATATAAATGATGATTAGCAATAGGATATATAATATTGACATAAAAAAATAAATAGTATTTTTCATAAAAAGGCAAAAATATTTACGATACAAATATTGAAAAGCTCGCAATGGATCATGATTTACAAATTCTTTTTCACATTTGATATACTTTTTTGGACCATATTTTCAGATCTACATCTTTCACAAATAAGTTAGCACTAAAACAATCACATGGAGTCTTAGAACTGAAATTCAAATGGTAGTCATAAAATCCCCCTGAGCTGTCAAAAATGATAAATTACACTTTAAACCACAGGGACTTGATATTTCAAAGATATTTCTGGAGGATTACGTAACTTCACCATAACATCCCATTTTCATTCCTTGAACATTGCGGTGGCAATGAATTATTAGGGAGCATAAACTCTAATAACAAATTTATGTAAAATGTATAAAAAATAACTTCAATAACTACTTTGTTTCACTTATTTTGAAATTTATACTGCATATTTTAGATTCAAAAGCACAACTAAGGCAGACTATAAGACTTGCATGCTTTATTATAAGAATTGAATTCTTATAATAAAGCTTGCAAGTAGTAGAATTATAAGCTATTAATAATTAAAAATTAAATTCAGTTCTATATATTGATTTCAAAATAAGCAAGTTATATTATTTAACGGTGAACAATGACTTAAATAAGTTTATTTAGAAGTTTTTAAAATTTATTTTAAATAATTAAACAGCTTAAAGTGTCTTAAATTCTTAATTTTTAATTAATTATTGGTTAGACGTTTTTTGAAAAGGAAAATGTGCTTCAATAAATCGTTGCTTTAAAATTTATTCAATAATTCATTTTATTAAATATTCATTTTATATCATTTCAAGAAAAGTGTTAGCTTAGAAAGATTAAAACTGTTACTCACAATTGAAAAATAAGTATTTTAAATAATGAACATTATGTTTTTATTTTATTTAATTAATTTATCATAAAATTACCATGCAAATCTATAGTAAGATAATTTTTATGAAAAGTTGTACAAGAGAATAAATATTTTTGAGGCATAAGTTTTAAATGAAGAGCTCCACACTTTATCTTGCAAGATACCGATTTTTCATTTAAAATAAATCAGCAGCCTAGAATTCAATTCTATTCTAAATTGGCATAAAATCATATTGAATGAAACGAAATTATACTAAGCATTTTATCTTTAAAAAAAAAAACTTCAACTTCATTACATCATAGATGTTTAGTGTGGTTGTTTTGATTTTGAGAAAGTACTGAAGATCTGTAAGTTCGTAAACGTTATAGAAAGTTATTAAATAGTCATTCAGACCAATCGCTTAAATGGATGTTGCCCGGTACTCATATTATATATAATCTAAATATATATAATCGTATATATATTAACGTATATATAAATCCTCATATACTTTTGCATAAACTATCTCATCAATGTGTGTTTGAAGCAATAATCCTATATAACTAGAACGGCAGAAATGCAGCCCAGTTAGATTACTTAGGATAAATCACGGGCATGAAGATAAGTCTGATATACGTACTACATTCCGAGTATGCCACCGGAATTTGAACAAACACCCCGAAAGAGGGCTTTTGGGGTGAAAAAAACCATCTTTCAATTATTCACCCTCCGATTCCCGTGTCACATTCATATTTTAGAGAAATTCTTTCAGTGATGACAAAAACAAACAAAACAAAACTTTCAACAAAATGTATTAAATATTTAGTTAAAATACATTTTTTTTTTAACTGACGTTGAATAAAGTTGTCGTATTTTCATTATTATCGTCTCTCAAAAAATACTGATAATGTAGAAGTTGTACATAATGCTAAATACATAATTTTATTTGATTAGAGTAATTTACCAATGTGTTTATCTCACATTTCTTTGATATTACTTATTATTTGCTGAGCTACTGATTTCTTAGGAAATAAAATGTTACAGGGAAGGGTGGGACACAGTGGCCCACTTTTTCAGGTTTTTTTTACCAATACCAATTACCTTAAAAGAAATTCTGAATATTCTCTGAACCGTTTTTCAGTAAATTTCTTATAGCATAAAGTTGAAAAAATATAGGAAAAACTTAACATGCATAAATTAAACAATTCCACCTCGGACCTAGAGTAGAGTGGTCCATCTTTTCAGGCACACTGCTTCAGTAAGCATTTGAATGCAATACAGAACAATATTCTTAAATTAATGGAAGTAATAAAATGATATAGAGAAGGGTATTATTTAATATATAGCCTTTTTCTATATAATTTTCAGGTCATATTTTTAATTATTTTTTTATTCATGCCAATTGGCCTAAAAAAGATTCACATCATCAGAACTTTTTGACTGGTTAGTAATTTTCTTATTACACACTGTTCAATAAATAGATGAAAAATGAAACATTTTATATGTTTCCATGAAATGGACCATTCTACCTCGTCCCGGAATAGAAGGGTAAACTTTTAGAGGCATACTGGTTTAGGCTTTGTAAAAATTTTAAATGTAATACAAATTAGTCTTCCTAAACAATTATAATTTTATTGCGTTATTTGATAAGATTTAGCTTCACATTTACGTATTTCTACATTAAAAGGAGACATTTGAATGTGTGACGAAATCATCAGCAAACTTTTTGTTGGTGATAACATGCATTGATGAATGAATGTTGCAAACATTTTTAAAGAAGAAAATATTTGATGTATCTTAATATGCAAAATTTTTGAAAATATCTTAAAATTTTTTTTGACACAATTGAGAACAAGAGGAACGTATTGTTCTCGATATTTCTAAACTCATGTTTGTGAAAATTGCAACACCATGAAGGAATCGTCATAATTGAAGGAAATTTAATACACAGTTGAGTCGTAGTGGTACAAATAAATGATTAAATGTTCAAAGCAAACAAACAATAACAAGAGATCGGAATCAGTATTTTGTGTAGCCACCACGCGCCGCAATAAGTGCTGCTACACGACGTGGCATGGAGTCAAACAAATTTTGAATGTCTGCCTGAGGAAGAGCATTCCATATTGTTTGTATGCGCAAAAGTTCGTCTGCAGAAGCAACAGAAGACGAGGATCACGAGCGAGACGCCGACCAACGAAATTCCACACATGTTCAATAGGCGACATATCCGGGGAATACGCAGGCCAAGGAAGAAGCTGTACCTGCCGCGTTGCAAAGAAGGATTGAACAGTCCTAGCGATATGAGGGCGGGCATTGTCCTGTTGAAGTACAGCGCCTGGCAAGCTTTGAAGGAAGGGAACAGCTTGGGGCTGTAGAACTTCATTGATGTACCTGTTACTGTTCAGATTGCCCACAATTCTTAGCAATTGAGATCGTCCATGATATGCTATGGCACCCCAGATCATAACTCCGGGTGTTCGTCCACTGTGGCGTTCGATAATGCACTCCGGAAGGTGGCGTTCATTGGCATAGCGAATGCGGCCATCATGGTACCACAAATTAAAGCGGGATTCGTCAGAAAACACGACATGCTGCCAATCAGCACGCCAGTCTCTATGCTGAGCGGCCCATTGTAGCCGCAGGCGGTGATGGTTTAGGGTGAGAAAGATCCTGTATAAAGGAGTCCTTGCGCGCAGTCCACACTGCAGCAGACGTCTACGAATTGATGAAGCACACAATGAAACACCTGTAGCTATTCACCACTGTGCTGCCAATTGTCTAGAGGAAGCTGTACGGTCCGTCAGCGCCATACGGACCAGGTGTCTATCATCGCGAGCTGACGTCACATTTCGGGGTCCACTCCCGGATTTCCGAGTTGTCCGACACTCGTCCGTCCACTGCTTCCAAAGACGCATCACTGTGCTGCTGTTACGCTGCACACGAGCGGCTACTGCACGATAAGACAATCCAGCTTCACGAAGGCCGATGATTCTCCCCGTTCAAACTCGTAAGTTGTTCAAATCTCGCTCTCTTTCATCGAAGAGGCATAAGTAACGATTGAGCTAACGTTTACCACTAGCAGATAACCACCGATAACCATACACGCCTCGCTACAGCCGTCTATTTATTCGGATCCATCCTGCCGTTCAGAGGGCGCTGCTCAGCATACGCATGCGCTACGCATTTGAAATTCTAATCATTTGCATATCATGTGCTAATTTGCATTTCCTGAAAATTTCAGCTCACTCGCGTAAGTCCTTCATGGTGTTGCAATTTTCACAAACATGAATTTATGTAACTGAATTGTCTGCTGGTTTCAGAAATAATAAATTAATTTTCATTTATTCATTGTCAATTTTTTACGTAGATAATAACTAATAAAAAGAATACATTAATATGGAAAAAAAAAACATTTACAGAAAATAGAAACAACTACAAGGTGTGAAAATTTAGCATGGCAATATTACTGTAACGTCCTACAGAAATATCGAATAATGTCACACAAACTCTGTGTTAGTTAGAAACTCACATTTTCTGAGAAATATGAACTTTTCTTTTTGCATCAAACACATCATCAAGTTATTAAATAAAATAATTAAATTTAAAAAATCAAAACAAGTGATTACTTAATATTTCATTTGTTTATAACATAATGTTTTAATATATTAACTAAATATTTGGTATTATTATATTTGGTATGTAACTTATTATTATAATTTGGTATATAACTCTACATTATAATGAACGACATAATAATTGTGTGAAGATTGACAATTGTGCGATTAAAGGATAGCTGCATGGAATTTTCAAGATTTTTATCGGTACAAAATGTTCAATAATCCTCGAAAAACACTTTCGTACCTGCTTGTTCTGCAGAAAACAAATATGAGATTATTAAAAAAGGTACTTAAATTCGTATTTTAATTCGCTTAATAAACATTATAAAAATCCTACAAGTCTATTGCTATGTTGATTTTAGCTTTATATCCGCCTGTAGTTTAATAAATTGCATATGTAAGCTTTCTGTCACATTATTACATATACATCCACTGCCAGACCAAATATAGCTAATAAATTTTTGTTTTGGTAGTCGCCAATAATAAAGTATAATAATAATAAGTAAGTATGTAATCGCTTTATTAACGCCTTCAGTACATCTCCATAATAATTATATGGAATAGTTTTATGCGTTTTTTAGAGTAGGAAAATGATAATATAACTCTTTTCTGGCTTTTCAAGAAGATCTGGCATGCCCCTGCAATTAATGAATTTATTGTTCTTCTTTTGCAATTTAAGATTCAGCTCACTTAGATGTATGGTGACGTCTACAAGGAATGTTAAATCATTCACAACCATGCATAATCTTTTACTTAGATAATTGCATTTTCTTTTATGTCCAGAAAAACTGCAATTTCTTGTCACAGAGCATAAAGTCGTTTAACATTTTACTTTTAAGTTATTACTGGCTACTGTAACTTTTCTTGTATTCGAAAATGTATCGATTTTGCACACAGATTTTTTTAATGGAGCTGATCAAAAGAAGCGGAAGATCTGGTGCTGAAATAGGGTGCTCAAAACATTCTTATGATACTTTGGAATGAGATCATTTTTAAAGTGAGAGTCCCCAAGGTCATCAAAAATCTTGCAAAAGAATTAAAAGATTGAAATTTAATAATTCAAATCACTTCCATAGAATTGTCAGTCAGTTTCTCATCTCCATTTCAATTATTAGTACCTCAGATTAGGGTAACCAATAAGAGCAGGAGTAGGGAAAATGTTGAAGATTTGGGAGGATGCTTACCTTACATTTCTTTTTTTTTTTTTTTTTTTAAATTCTAGTAAAATTTCAAAACTTGTAAACAAATTTTCTGTACCTTCCATGGCGGTTCAATAACTAAGGAATAGTGAAAAGAAAAGTAAACCGTATTCTTTACTCCTGCACGTCACTTATGGTAGTTGATACAGCATAAGTTGCTTAAGATTCTTGTGATGAAACGAATTTAGATTTATTTTTAAACTTAAGCCCTATATTTAGCATAATATTGCTATGTATTTATTGCATTTAGCGAGCTTGTTAAATGGTAGGCAGCTTAAAAGTTGCATCTAATTAACTTTCCTATGTACTAACATTGAAAAAGCTAATGCATGTGCTAAATATTATATTTATTATCTAACATCCATATAAGTGACAATGAGTTGCATGCAAGATCGTAGAAATATTTCGAAGGATAGTGAAGAAAAAAAAAAAATGTATAATTGTTTTATTTCTTTAAATATTTACTATTATTAGAATTTATAAATATTTATATATTTTATAATGCAACTTGAGATAATTTATATTGTTCATAAGCATTACAGCTTAATACAGGCTCAGTTACCTGGCTCAAATTCAAAAGATTAGACTCAACAGTTATCCGTTGACTGATTCTAATAATTTGAAAATATTTCTCAACAGAGTCAAGTTTAACATCTTGGAGACAGCATACAACCCTTGTTTATTTGACTAGTTATACGCTTTAGCGCATATTATTCATAGAAAATTTCATTATTTCGAGACACGGAAAGAATAAAATTATCATTATTTCGATACACGGAATAGAATATATATATATATATATATTTACATTCCATAACTCTTGTTTGGAAATGTTCTACTATTCCAAAAAGAAAAAAAAAATTCCTTCCTTCTTGCAGAAAACTAGTTAAAAAAATTGCTGGAAAGAAAAGTAATAAAAGCATCCGAAGTCCACTTAAAGAAAACTACTCCGTTTGAATTGTTCAGACAACAGCAGTTTAACATCCCCACTCACTTCCGGTGAGAAGAGGAAGACGAGTGTTTTTCTGAACTCGAGAAAAACACTCAGGCAGAAAACAAATATCATCCAATCACTGAAAGGGAAAAAACAGACAAAGGATCTTTATTACTCATGGGTCACAAATAAGAATGTGTATTTATTGCTATGTAAAATATTTCTCAAATTCCCCTTCTATTTATTGCTCGATTATTATTGAAATATTTTCTGTTATAAATAGCTGCGACATAACTTTTAAATTGTTGAAGGTTTTTTTTTTATTCACAAAAGAGTTGACTACATAAATAAATGATTCCCAATAATAGGGTACTCTTCAAAAAAATGTGTTATTATTATTCAAGGTTCATTTGCATCATTATGTAAGGGAGAAAAATCCTCTAAACCAAATCAAAGCATCCCCTTCTGTTCATGTTCGAGTTAAACATCCCATTCTATTACAATTTTCAGTGGTCCTACCAGTTTTCGAATTATATTAAAATAGATTTAGGATTGAGACGAATGAAATACCAATATATATGTCGAGAACTACTTGTATAGTGATCAATTTAAAATGCTTTGTCTGATTGAAAATTATAATAAACTTTTATTTATTACAAATTACAGTAGATAATCTCATAATCCTATTCAAAACCTTGCAAATACCCGAAGTGACTCTTATGCATCGCAAGTATGAAATCAAGACGATAACTCATTTTATGGCGTGATCGTTCAAGTCGTTCTGAAATCATTGATGCTAGAGCAATTGTAAAGTCAAATGTTTGGTCATTACAGTTTTTGTCAGCTGTTATTGTCAGTTTTTGTTCGGTGCTATTGCCTTGTCATATTTTTTATACCTTCAATTTTCCTCTTGATATGCTATCAGCATGAAAACGAGATGCATTGGACTACAACTTTCAAACTGTTAATTCACTTAATAATAAATTCGTAAAAACAAGGTATTAAGTTGTATCTCTCAAGTGAATTATAATACATTTAAAACAACTTAATTGTATTATTTTTTTCCAAAAATTTCATCAGTATCATTAAAAAATATAGTTATTCGCTAGAAGGTTTCGTAAATTGTACTACTTTTCACTTCTTCCACAGGTTCTAATATCAAGTGATTCTAAAGAGTAGGTATAAGTGCAGGAATAGTGTGATGTTAAAATCCTAAAAGTAATAGTAAAAGTTTTCCTACATTTTAAGTTGAAGTTACATATTATTGAATCCTCCAGAAAGTGCAGAAAAAATGTATTTATAGTTTTAAGAGAGTTTTCAGCAAAAAAAAAAAGAGAAATCGGTTCAAAAATCAGGATATGAAGGAAAATTTCATGGTCATCTTCGAAGGTTGCTTGCAGAAAATCTATTATACGAACTAAAATGGCTTATCCAACATTTTAGAAGAATTCTATTCAAAAAGTTGCTACCAAGAGGTATTTTTCAAATGATGCAGATAACCTTATCGAAATTTTGCAGGGCATAGATGTACAGTTTCAAATGTCCTTCTTTATTGCGTAAGAATGGATTTTGTATTTGTAAAATAAATACATTTTTGCTATTTGGAATCAATCATTTTGATGTTATTGTTGGCATAAATGATACATATTCATATTTGTGAAAGTATTTCAGTGTTGTGTATTAGAAATGGGGAAAACTGCATAGTTTAAAATAGGTCTCAAAGGTAATTTTACATGCAGAGTTTGGATTAGAATATCTGAACACCTGTATTTTCAATGGATTAAATTTCACTTCCAAACAAAATGAAACTTTTAAGGACTCTTCTACATCTACGAATTTTTAGAATAGAATTAGCATTGCCTATTGAAGGAGAAAATTTCATTTCAAAGAGGAACTATGAGTAAAGTACAGTCTATGATTTAAAATGTGCAACTCGAAAAAAAATAGAATAAATGCTAGAGGTATATATGATTATTGAATCCATGATCAAAATTTTATAAAATTGTAAGTTTTTTTCCAATGTGGAAACACTTTTTATTAAAAAAATTCAGTGTAAAATATGACTAAATATGTAATTTAGGAGAGAAAATAATTATAAGCTTCCACAAAAGTAACATTTTCTTCTATTAAAAACAGTTTTAGATACTGCATTTCTGACTTAATATGCTAAAGTTGTTTATAATTTTTTTAAAAACCATGTTGGTTTCAAAAAATTGGAAATTTAGCAATTTCGATAACAGTGGTTTTACTTTTTTTTAAGTTTTTTAATTTAACATTCTTTGTCTGTTTCTTAGCATTGTTTCTTGATTGTATAATATTCTAAAAATTGTTTTCTAGATAATTTTGTATGATATTCGAAAGTAATAATTAAAAAGTAATTGTTAAAAAAAACTGTAAAGGTTAGAAAGGAACCTGCATAAGCATATAAACTGTGATCTAGTGTCCCTACCGAAAATCAATCGAGATTGTGGAATGAATTTCATTTAATTCATTAGAATGTTTTCTGTAATATACTCAATGACAAACTTTACAAAATGATTTTTCGAAATTGTAATAATAATTTTCCAAAAGTAAAAGTATCTAAATAATTAGTATTCATTAATGATAAATTTGTACGTTTCCTCTATTTACACTTCAATGGTAATCGCATAAAAAAACTTAGCACTATGTTTTTTATTTGTGCATCGTATTTTTTTTACTTATTTCCACTCATTTTTTCACTGGAATTTAAATTTAATTTAAATTATAACTTGTAACTATATCTCAAGGAAAGGTTTTGTTCTTAATCTTATTTATATATAATAAAAATACCATATAGTTTTAGACCAAATATCTTAAATCAATATTCCTAAAACTTTATACCTAAATGCAAATGAAAGAAAATTGGTTAGAATTCAAAAAGGTAGATGTAGTATTCCTTGATTGGCAAACACAAATCAATCATTAAGAGGATTGAATCTGGATTAACAACAATTGAATAAAATACCAATTTATTTATACAGAAGGATTTTTCGAGAAAATTTCGTAGTAAACTCTTGCCTAAGGCCACCTCAATTTGGAACGTACAGCCACAAGAATGAGTTATTGTTGTTTTTGTTTCTATTTTCCTGTTGTTGTTGTTTATAATTTCGCTGTACATGATGTACTGCCAGGATGTTGGACATTTTTTGGACTATGCTATGCAGCCAGAAGAAATGTCATGGAACAGCGATATGCAGAGATGTAGCCGTTCATGATAGTCTCGGTATTTGCCTTGTTTCTGCCTTATGAACAATAAATTCGGCTTCCGGATCTTTTTTAATTTGTGTTTGTTTGAAATATATTTTTTAAGAAAGAATTATATAATTGTATCATATGTAAAACTTTTTCATCCAACATGCAATAGATTAAATATTAGCTTCTAATGAATTAAAAGCTAAAAGAGAAAAGTATTCAAATTCTTGTGTACAACTTCCATTCGAATTCAATTCCGTCTACTGAGTTTGACCTTCCAATGCCTCGCACATGGTAAGAACGCTCATATGTAACGATTTGAGACAGGATGAGCAATTCGATTAAGGGTAATCAAATGGAATAGGGCTCTGCATTTGGGCAGCTGTTCAATAATGTTGCACGAATAGTTGAACCACAAAAAGACAGCGAGAACTTGAGGTCATAGCGATCAATAGATTAGCTCTCACAGAACTTGGTTTATCATTGTCAATAATTTGACATATAACAGTTTAAATTATCACAAAGATAATTTAAAAGTGTCTCAGAGAAGATCCATTACATTCGGTGCATTCATTGCACCGAATACCCTTCAATTATGACACCGACAGAACATTGTACAATGATGCTGGGATCAATCGACCTGGAACCTCATTGACGAGAAGAATTATTTTCAGCTACTTCAAGCAAGGATATCTGAGACTTCTATGACAGCAGTGGTATAGAGTATGGTTGACTATCACCCGCCGCATAGCCTAACAATCGGGAATTATTGTGAAAATTGATTTCTCGTTTACAGCGCCGTCTTTACCATTTGATGTTATGGTCCTTTACCTATAATTTCTTTAACTGAAGAACCTTGCTGTGACAAATTATATTATATATTTTAAAATACACAACTTTAAAATATATAAGAGACCTCTTTGTATTATTTTGTCTGGGTCACAGTATATGGACAGTGCCTTTTTAAGAAAAACTGAAATAGATGAATATATTTATAAATCTAAATAAGAGGAATAAAGAGTTCCATTAAAAGTCCTCAGCTTTTGCATTCTGAAGTAAATTTACTTTGTATTTTTCAGACATGATAATTTCGGTTTTATTCTGAGTAAGTAGGTTAGTAGGCAGATGTTTTTGGTACAAGGACTAAGTTTTTGCCAAGCTGCTCCAAACAGTTTATCATATAGGATTAATTACAGTTTAAATATTATCTACAAATAAGTCTAGAGAAGTCAAGTAAAAATAAAACCCGCCAAATATAAGCAACAAAATGAAGGTTATATCAAAAACTCCTGAACCTAAAAACCTGATATTTAGAAGAATGTTGAAATGTTGATAAATATTGTTTGATATTCGATGAAATGCTGTAAAGGAACGAAAAACTGTAATTCTGTAAAAATGCAATTCTGTAAAAAAGAAAAAAGTAATGTTTGTTATCGGTAGAGTCTTTGCGCAATGTGTCATAAACTATCCTATCCCCATTGACTTGGATTTCGTTTACTCTATTGATGTTGTCATGGATTCAGATTCGAATTAAGACGGTATTGAAGGTGCTTTTTTAAAATCTTCTCAGATTAAATGCTGTATTTTTGGTATTCTAATTATTTTTATCGGGTAGCTTCTTATTTATATTCATTATTTTTTTTCAGGTTAGATGTTTTGGTTTTGGTATGACATAAGAAATGTGTGAGTTTTCGACGATACACAAACGAAGAAGGAACTTAAGTTGATGCGGATTGTTCAAATAAAAGATTGATAGTGAGTGTAGTCAATATATTTAGGCTATGGAATATATAAGGAATATAAGTTTTTGAAGTGAAAGGTATGATTATGATAGAAACGAACAATTAAAGCCCCGTTCACACGAGAACGAGTCCTATTCGCGAATCCAATAAAAACCAGTTTGACAGGACCCCTACCAGAAAATCATGTGTCTCGACCTAGCTCAGGCAAGAGTCATTTTTTCTCTCACATCAAAGGGACCCCATTTACGACTAAGTGTCACTCACAGCCAGAGATAACGTGAGTTTTTTTTTTTTTTTTTTTTCGCGATCAAACGGAATGAAAGCCCTCGCTTCTTATTCGTTCTCGTCTGGACGGGACTTAAGGTGAACGATTTTTTTTTTTTTTTTTTTATCATCATTGACACTTAGAGGTGCAATGTTTTTTTTTTTTTTTTTTTTTTAAATTTCGATTTCATACTCCATCAGAATAAAATAAATCCTTTGTTACTTTTATTTCCTGGATTTTTTTTTTTGTAACTTTTATTTCTATTGCCCTTTTATAAACTTATTTGATAACTTTTTTTTTTTTTATAACATTCTTTATAGCTTAAAGTAAAGAGGGTGATACAGTTGTTGACATAACTTTGCTGTAGACTTGTCATCTCTGCATGAGTGGAAGAGAAAAATATGTTGGACAAGCCATTTTACCTCGAAACACATTCTGAAAGTATCCATAGTGTTATCAATTAAAACATAATAAGGAATTAAATATAGGGTCAAACAGACACTTTAGAAAATTAGCTTAGAGCAACAGAAACAAAATTTTAAAATTATATTTCGTTCATATTTCCTGAGATCCATTCTTCAAAAAAATAATAAATAAATAATAATAATATTATAATAATGAATAAATAAAAAAAAAAAAGAAAAAAAAAAATCACCCGGTACTTCGTGAGTATATACTTTTATGGGATTCATTATTGAAATAGTGGTGTCTCAAAACTGTAGAAATTAAGAGAACCGTAGAAATTATTCCGAGCACAGAAGCTGAATTTTTTTGAATTACATCATTTGTGTAGTTGCGACATTTTTCAAATTACATCATTAAAAAGTCTGTAAAGCAAATCTGATTTTGGTGAAATACTTTTCCCGACTTCGCTATTAAAAGGCGTATAACCATATATATTATAAAGATAATATAGCTGTAAAAATATGAAATATATTATAAGATATAGGTGTACTACTGTGTCCAAAAAGTAAGACCAATTTTGAATTAAAAATTCCCGGGGCTTATGGAATTTCAATTTTATTTCTTTTTTAGGATGCTGACATTGTCCTTGATATCTGTGTGAAATTTGACGTCGAAATATTCATTAGTGTTTCAATTACGCTTGACTTTGTGAGATGTTAAAACTGATTCCGGTTATTTTTGAAATGTCTGAATTAATTGAGCAAAGAACTTGCATTAAATATTGTTTGCGGAAATGTATAGAATGTTGCAGAATGCATTCGGTGAGCATTCTTATATCGGAAAGAAATGTTTACAAGTGGTATAAACAGTTCAAAGAAGGCAGAGAACGCGTTGAAGACGAACAGCTCTCTGGTCGACCATTAACCTCAACCGACGAAGCTCACGTCCAAAAAATTAAAGATTTGGTGCATGCAAAACCGTCGATTTACAATTAGAGACCTTGCTCATGATGTTGGAATTTCAAAAGGATCGGTCCATTCCATTTTGGGCCGCAAACGCATCAAATCTCGATTGGTACCGAAAACACTGAATGCGCCAGCTCACACTGCATTGATTCTTCGGGACTTTTTCTCCAAAAAATGAAACCCACATCTTTCCACAACCACCATATTCACACCGTTCACCCGGCTATTCCCAAAACTCAAAAGATCACTCCGGGGACAACGTTTTGAGTGGAATGAAGAGATTCAAATGAATCGCCGCGCACTTTGAAGGCCATCCCCGCCGATGACATTTTAGCATGCATTGAGGATTGAAAAAAAGTTGGCATAAGTGCATTGTGTCGGGAGGGGATTACTTTGAAGGCGATGAAATAAATTTGAAGAATAAATAAAGAGTTTTTGAAAAAAAAAAAAATAATTGGTCTTACTTTTTGGCACAGTAATATATAATAAGACATATGACAATTTGTCTATTTGAGTATTATGTAAAAAATTCAAATCAGTATCGAATAATGATTCCCAATTTAAATAATGGACATAAGTAATGAACATTTTATTATTTATCTTCAAATTTTTTTTTTTATAAGGAATTATAAAAGGATGGCCAAAATTTCCTGTATATGTAGCAAATGTCAGTATAAATTGATCTAATTGAAGCATGAAAGAAAATTTTGCACTAAAACGCTTATTACAGTAGTGCATTTTATTTCTTGCCTAAAAATGCATTGAAATTCAAAATTCTATACGCACGTAATTAGAAATGAACTGTTTTGTGCTATTTTGCAGTACAAGATGAAAGTGTTTTGCTGAGTAACCCAAGTACTTTTGTTTAAGCCACCCAGAACTGGTGTGCTGTTGAGCTGCTGTAGGTTTCTGTAGTTTGATCGCATACCGCCATCTATATGTGAAAACTGAATCAAGTTCTTACTTGCTAAAACAAAACTTGATACCATAATAAGCATGATAGTACAAACTGTTCTTATAAAATTGGTTAATTTTGTATTAATAGCTTAAAATTATCAAAGACTTTTAATAACCTCCTTGTATAAATAGAAAATTTTGAATTTTCTTTCTAGAATTTTGAAGAATTTGAATGACTGAAAAAAGAAAATAAGTATTTGTATTAAGACAGGGATAATGGAATGATAGATTATTAAATAGATAAAATTTATAGAATAATTTGAATAAGAAGATTTTTTTTTTATCTAATGGAATATTATACTAAATAAAAACTATATTGAATAGTTGATTTTTTTTTTTTTTTTCCGTTTTATTAAATTCCTTCAATTAGCTCACTCTCCCTATATATATCTTGTTCAAATTTCCAATCATTAATAAAATACTTTTTTATTAATCCACTCAAGTTCTGATACATTTTTTTGGAACTTATAGTGGATGACACTTGATGTTAATACAGATTTTTCAAATATTAATTCACTAATTAAATTTAATTAATCAATTTTAGTTTTTTTTAGATTTAAGTTGCATATATCTACCAATAGATGGCGCCAGATTAACTTAAAAAATAAATGAAAATTATTTATAAAGAATTTTCAGCAATATAGTGAAAAAAAAAGAAGGAATTCACTTTTAATTTTTTTTTTTTTTTTTTTTTTTTTTTTTTTATTACTTGGTTTTAATGTTAGTTAGTTGCCATTGTGTGCTAGCTGCATCTTCATTTATGCGCAAAACACAAACTGTGCAGATTAATAAATAAATTATTATATTTATAAAATAAATATGGGATTTATAATATTTGTTTATATTATAAATCATGTAATTAGTGTTAATTTTAAACTGCAAAATTACAAATTATAAATTAATAAGTAATTTGGTTAAAATTTCTCATTTTTCAATTTCACTTTTGTACAGTTTCAAACTTGAAATAAAAAATTTAATAACAGCTATTTATTTTTTGAAAATTGTGTAACTTTTTTTTTCTAAACTATGAAATTTTTATAAAGAACTTAATTTCATAGCAAAATAAAGTGTTTACCCTAAAATATATGATAAAATGTGCACAAAGAATTTTTGATGCTTAATTTGAACTCAACTGCTCATAATTCAATTTTTACTTTTTTTCCCTTGCTTAATTTTATTAAAATTTTTTTGCAGATTTTTTCTGTGTTATGGAAGGGCAGACTTATTGTTGTAAACTTATTTTGTCTTATAACTTTATTTGTGAATTATAAAATTTCGTTAATTTATGTTAATATCTTTTTATTTTCTTTCACATTTCTTTTAACTACTGAAGACAGCTGCTTTATTATTGTAGATTTATTCGTGATTTGTTTAATATTTTTTTCATTTTTAAAACTTTTGCTTTAAAATATTATCAACTTCAATTAAAAACAAAATCAACAAATTTTTGTACATCCTGAATTAATGGATAATTTAAAAATACTGAACCATAATATTAATATTAACCATCTTATTACATAAGATGGTTAATCTTCTTAAGGTTATAAGAATAATTAAACCATAAGATGGTTAATCTTCTTAAGGTTATAAGAATAATTAAACCATAAGAATTAAATGGATAAATTCATATTTTTTATATCATCCTACAATGCACAGTGGACTGTCTAAGTGTTTGCCAGCTGCATTAGAAAGAAAAAAAACAACAATGCACAGTGAAGTAGATCAGAACAGGTGTCAAGAAAAGTTGAAAGATCGAAGACTATCTATGCACTTATAACTGTTACAACCTGCAGTGATAAATAATCCTTTAAGTTGTAAAATAATTTAAACAGCAACAGAACAGCTTACAGTTTTAACAGCTTTCCGTAAGCCAGCAGAAATTTCTAGAGAGTTGTAGATTTTAAACATGTTCAGTTTTTAAATCAGAAACAGTTTTAAATCAGTTTTGTTGCATTTATGTTGCCCGTGCCTGATATAGCAGTTTTTAGCTCAGAAGCCCTCTGCATTTTTTACTTTAAGGTTTTAACTCTTATAATATGCATATATATAGTGTGTGTGTGTGTGTGTGTAGTAGGCCGGAAATTGCTACAGGTTGTAGTCAAAAGGCAAATGGGTTTTGTCGATAACTGAAGAAAACATAAATCTATTTACGTCATTTTATTAGCGTTTTCAAGCACTTTCAAAGGTTAGAGTTTTGAACTGGGAGAGTAAGGCAGAGTGAAAGACACCAAGAGCTACGAAAGTCTTAAAGCATCTGCAGCCAAATCAAATGAAATCATAAACAAATAGTGTGTTCTAAAAGTAAAAATTTCTGGGGGACTAAACGCTAAAATTTTTTGGTTAATATCTTGCGGGAAAAAGAATCGGAGAGAGCAGCGAATCCTTAAGATAGCAGTAAATTAGTATAGAAGTAGCTATTACGAGAAAATACATTGTCTTTAAATACTTATATACTCATCACTTATGATATTATATTACTTCTGTTTATTGTAATTATTATGATACTTATGATTGTGATTATAATTATTATTATTACTGATTATTTATGGTTCATTACTTATTATTATAACATGCATATTACTTCTTTGAAGTAAATATTCATTTATAATTTTGAAATTTAAGGCAAATTTTACAAAAACATGCATACTGTATTCATTCATAAATGTTAAAATTAGCATAAAGCAAATTAAATTTTGCAAATCATGTTTAAGCATGAAAGAATTACTAACATTCAAAAACGATTTTGGAATTTTAGTATTTTTTTTCATTTAAAATACAATAGTTAAAAAAAAAAAAAAATTCTGCTTTCATACCTGTTCTCTTAATGTTGTAAGTTTTTAGAACGCAAAGTTATTTGTTTCCTGAGCTTAAGGCAATTGTAAAAACTGAATCTAAAAATTGAATTTTTTTTTTTTTACGTAATCAACTGCAGAAAAAAAAAAAAACCCATTTATCTTTAATCTTACACCACTAATTTAAAAAAATATACATATTATTGGAAATTGTTTAATTATATCCATTGGTCTAAATGTTACATGCAACTTGAAAATAATAAATATTAAAAACATGATAGAGTTCAAATGATTCTTTTTGACTTTCTTGTCTATAGAAATTTAAACGTCATTTAAAGCAGAATTTTTTAAACTCCATCTAAAGCAAAATTTTTTAAACACAATTTTTTAAACATAATTTTAAGCAAAATTTTTTAACTACCATTTAAAGAAGTTCTGTTTTAAAAGAATACATTGCCTACTGAAATAAATAATAACTGCAAATACTGGATTTTATTTTTGCTTTTTTTTTTCAATACATGACACTAGATGGCGCCACGATACTTCAATACATTTTGTAATATATTTTTAATTGAAACGTTTTGTTTAATTCCGTCATCTTATTTTTCATATGATCCCTGTCTCAAGATTTGTGTCGTGATTTATTAACTTCCTGACAACCCTCTATAGATGGGAAAACTCCAGTAACTTCACAGCAAGAAATGTGAGATTTAAGATTTTTGTGAGCTTTTTAAGATGTGTTACTGACATTTCATCATGGCGACAAGCCGGTCGAAATGTGTTATGTAAAGGGAAATTAAGGATATAGGTAAAATTTGACAATTTTGATGATTTTTGTTTAATAATGTTGATCGTCTAACAAAAATAGTTGTACATCTATTGCATGAATTTTATAAAGGGCCTATGGCCCCAAAATTAATTTATTGCATTTATATTTGAATTCAATTCAATTGTTTACAATTGAATTTCAATTGTTTACAATTGCCAATTTCAATTCCTTTACATTTCCACACAAGTGATTTGAAAAGAATATTTTGAAACTGAAGTACATCGATTTTTGAAAAATGAACTGAAAAATTCATAATACAATTACATGTAATTTTTTGTTATTTTATAGAAAAAAAAAAAAAAACTTTGCAATATGCCTTGATATTTTAATCAAAAATACATTTTTATCAAAATGAATATTCATTTTAAATATATACATTATAATCATAAATTATACTAAAAATTTTTTTGATAAAAAAAATATAATTTTTCTATAATTAAAAATGAAAATAAAATTTTTTTTAAATATCATTCAAACATTCTGATTTACTACATTATTTCTGCTATGCAGCTTTATGTTGAAATGATACGTGATTAATATTAAAAAAAGACATTTTTCTTGTCTGTAATAGTATTTCATACATAGTATGCAGTGCTGTACTTCAATAAAGAGGGAATTTAAATCTGAACACTTCAACTTGCAATATTGAAAATAAAATTTTATTTCAGCGTTAAAAGTTCCGATGAATGTAATTAATTAAAAAAAATTCACAAATAGACCTTAATAATAATTTCTGTGGTTATTATTGCTTTAAATTATTATTAAAAAGGGTAATAAAATTAATACTACCTAAAATTATGATTGATTTGAACTAAATTAATAATATTTAATAAATTACTAAATTATAAAGTCTGTGTTATTTAAAAAATTTAAATGCGCAATTAACTCATTTTTGAAAATTATAAAATTGCATTTTTTTCATTCAAAAGTTAGTATGTTTTACTCTAAAAGAAAATCAGCTTTAGTTAATCATTTTTTTATTATTTTCAATTAAGCATTCGGAGTTAGTATTTTATAAGAATTTTTTTTTTT
Source organism: Caerostris extrusa (assembly GCA_021605095.1). Lineage (NCBI taxonomy): Eukaryota > Metazoa > Arthropoda > Arachnida > Araneae > Araneidae > Caerostris > Caerostris extrusa. The sequence goes on along the minus strand of BPLR01011428.1, from coordinate 45,042 downwards.
AAATTCTATTAATATATATTTAAAAAAAAAAATTTTTTTGTTCTGCAGTTTAGTGATTAGAAATTAATAATTTATTTTTATAGATCTATCAACAGGTGAGTATGTATTCAATTATATAATACATATTTACGAGAGGTATTAAAACTGAATTGTATCTGATTTAAATTGCTTGGCCATTGCCATATGATTTTGTGTTTATACATTATAACGTGAACTGAATACTGATTTAGAAAATTTCAATAACTCGCAGATTTACAAAAACCTATTTACAGGTTTCCCCTTTTATAAATAAGTCATTTAAATTGAAACAGCCAAATACAATAGAACAATTTTTTGTTTATTTATATTTTATTATTTTTTTAAGTCTGTCAAATGTATTTGCATTACAAATCTGAAGATTCTTGGTATAATTTAAAAGTAAGTGCATAAAGTGCAAAAAAGTAAGTGCAAAAATGTTATTTATAATGTATTATTTAAATCAAACATTATCGAAATAATTTCATAATGTTATCTATTAATTAATATAATAGTAAAAGTAAACCCTGTATAACACGACTATTAGCTTCAAAAAAATTTATTATTGTTATTCGAATTTTTAAGAAAAAAAATATTCCAAATAGTAAGAATAAATAAATATTCCAAAAGTTATTATGAAAATGAAAATTATATATGTTTTATTGTTATATATGAAATTATATGTGATTTCTATGATATTTTTAGGTAAAATTATATATGTTTTATTGTTATTATGTTTATGTAGTTTGGAAAGTATTTAGAAATTCATTATATACGTTTTAGTTTTCAAATTAACCAACGTAATTTTTTTAATTCCTTTAAATAGGATTCAATAATAATGCATAACCTGAAATTTTTAGGATGTAATTTGAAATAAAAGAGAAAAGTAATGAAAGTTTTTGTAATTATTCAATACCTGATAAAAATTGAATTTTTAAATTTTTATAAATTTAAAACTCTATGTAAGACAATTGTATGATTAAAGTAATGCTCTTAAATTTCTCCTTAACCTCAATATTTGTTGAACAAATGACGTGTCATTAACTATTTATCCCTACTATTCGAATCATGTTAGAACGAAATCGTTTTTGTAAGAATTTTTTTATACGGAATTATTTTTGCTTTAAAATATATAATTAAAACTTGATATTATTAATTGCTGAAAACTATACTATATGTTCACCAGCGAAGCATTCTAATCCAAAGAATGTTAATATGTAAATCTTTGATAGTTACTCATTATTTCAAATGCCTTTCAAAAATTATGCTCTGATTAAAAAAATCTAATTCTGATATTTTTAGGTAAATGTGAAAATAGAGTATATAAATAAAATTTTTTTAATTTTCATAATTTATTAGTGAATTTTATAGATAAATTCGTTTGTAGTTTGGAAAGTATTTAGATAGTATTCATTACAATGTAATGAATCCTTGGTAATATGAAATAGTTTTCAAATAAAAACTATTCAATGAATTTGTTTGTCTGATTCAAAAACTAATTTTTTAATCTGAAAAATAATAAATTTAAGTTTTTACCTATCACAATTTTAAAAATAAACACGTTTAATACACTGATATTGATAATATTTAGGTTTAAGTTTTGAAACTCTTAAATAATGATACTAATTAATTGTTTTATTTGTGAATAATATAATTAATCGAATAGTTTCTGGATTTTAACAAAGCTTATTTAAGATTATATTTTTAATTTAAGTTATTTTTTATTATAAATGCATATAAAATCAACATCTTACCCTCTAAACCGATTAACACATACTAACGAGCACATTAACGATACCTGACACATTAACGAGCAATTAAAAATGCTACATTTACAACTTTCTCAGCTTTCTGAATTATGGAAAAAGGCGTTATACTCTGTTATATACTTTTACTATAATTTGAAAAAATATGAATTTATGGCTTATTTTAGAAATATAAAACTACTACTTGTATCAACTGTACTTGGTATTCTTAAGCTTTTGATTAGTTGCATGAATACTTTTGTCAGTCTAGTAAAGGCCACGAACGCCGACTCAAGATATTTTTTTAAAAATATTAACTAAGAATTCAGCTTCAAAAGATATCGTTAATTAAGAGTTAGTTCATCCCATTTTGGCAGATATTTAAATATATCAGATATTTAAATATATTGAATATAAAAGAAGAAACAAAATATTATTTATTTCACAATGGCTTACAAGAAACCATCAAAAATCAGTCGCTCTTAAATTTGCAGTAAAATCGAAGAATAATTTCAGTAGTTTTTGTAAAGTGCCATTTTTAGCTCAAATTAGCAGTTTCAGCTAATTTATTGTGCTTTTGATTTATAAAATTTGAAATAAAAATTTAAAAGTTCAAATAATGTGTTCATTTGTTTTACCGAATATTTTATGCTTATAGTTATATATAGTTTTTTGTTTTTAAATTGTACACTGAGATTTTTTTATTAAAGGAAAATATACCGGTTTTGCTCTTTAACAAAATATAAAAAAAGTTTTCAAACAAACAAAATTAAATTCTAACCCATATACTTAAATAACAGTTTAAAAACAAACAAACACAATTAAAAACAAATGAACAAACAAAACATACAATAAAAATATATTTTAAAAAAACGAAAAAACAAAATTTGAAAAAAAAAAAACACTATGCATGAATACCTAGCCATTAGATTGAGGACATTTGTTAATAATGCAGCCACTGGTTAACAAAATAATTTTTAACAATTTTCTATTATTCTTGAATGAAAAAGTCAGTCTCTTTCGAGATGGCATATGGTCAATTTATAAGAACACCTGGATAAGATTTTAAGATAGCATCTGGCGAATTTATAAGAACTTTATATAAGCATAAGCAAACTTGCGAATGAAATAAGAAAATATCATTACTGAACTTTAAAAGACGTTTCCTAAATTTCAATAATTGTATCTAGTTTTATTTTAAATAATGAAATTTTAAGTTTTTTAGTTGCATTTTCTGCATAAGCTCAAAGACACCAGCTTCACAGCGATTATACTATTTATTAATTTAAGAGTAATTTATTATTTAAAAAATGTTACATTTTAAATTTGTATTATATTAAAATGTACGCATGTGACATCAATTTTCTGGAAGGAAGGCTTTTTAACAACTATTTTCTAGTTTTGTCATCTTAAAAATGTTCACTCTTTTCCCGATTACTTTGGCTTAATCAATAAAAGTTTTAATTCTTAAAATATTACAAATCGTGATTAACTTTTCATGTGGAAATTAGGTCTTAAATTCCTTATTATTCCTTATTATTACTGACTTGAAGTTCTAAATGTGACAATGAAGCAGAACAAAAAATTATCAATGCAATTTGACTACTATCTTATTTTGTCATAGTTAGTAAATAGTCATATTTAGTATATTAGTGTTTCATATTTAGTAAATCTTATAATAAAACAAATCTTATAATACCATGTAAACTCATAATAACGACAACTTGATTTTTGGAACTATTTTTTATTCATTACCAACAGTGATTTCATACTCTATTATTCCACAGCTAACAAATTTGCCTATAATATTTAAAATGGTGGGCGAATTGTTTGAATGCGAGTTTAGCTGTAAAGCATAATAAAAAAATTTTAATGGCAGGAATTTCTGATTGTTTTCAGTCTTTCGAGCACAGGTGAAAAGTTCTTCTTCTGAAATAAAAGTAAATATTTAATTAACTTAAGTACTTAAATACAAACTAATTCAAAATCTAAATGAAATAAATAAATTCGCTAAGCTACTATAATAAAATGCTTATTTTACCTTACTGTATTAATTATTAGATTCATAATATTTGTAGAAGCATCATATCGTTAAATGAAATATATTGTAAGTAATCATGACAAACATATTTTATACATTTTCTTTTTTATAAAAAAATCGCAGTATCAAAAATTTTGTCATTAAATAATAATGTGAGGTATTAAGTATTATAAGTATAATAACATTAATATTTATAAATCATATACAAGCCACTCATTTGAACATGACTGAATTAATAGCTCTTGTAATACAGAAACATCCTTCTAGAGTTTTTGTATTCATGAGCTATAATCAAGTAATAGATCATTAAAATGGAAATTATAAATTTGCTTGAAATGTCTTAGGAATAATTTTAAGTTCTAATGGGATAGGATAAAAAAACCATTTTGGAAAATATTTATTATCTCATAACTAAATAATATACATCACCATTTTTGTGCCTTTTTCAAAATTAGAAACTCTAGAAATTATCCCCTTATTTTCCGAATTAAAATTGTATATTTAATAATGAACGAATTTCTCTTAAATAAATTATGAATACAATTTTTGACAGTGTTTCTAGACGCCAATTTCTATTCTAAAAATTTGCTGTTGTTATCGCCGTAAATTTGTGAATAGAAAATGCTTTTTAAATGCATCTCATTTATACCCATTTTTAAAATAAATCCTTACTGAATTATTTACTTTGAAATTCTTTTCACTCTAAACTATTCTTCTTCTTCCTCTTCTTCTTCCTCCTCACCTTCTTCTTCTTCTTCCTCCTCTTCTTCTTCATTATTCTGGAAAAAGAGTTACTTAGAGATACTTAATATGAGACTATTTCTAAAATTATACAGACTAAAAATCCAAAAATAATAGTAAGAAAGTGTTTAATTAGCAAAATATATCTCCTTTCCTTAGGAAAGGTTAAGTAAGTTCTGAATATATTTTATATCAGACGCCAAATATAAATAAGCATCAAAACATGACGTCGAAATTTTGTTAAAAATATTCATCATTCATTATTAATCAACGGTTCCTGAATCTAAAAAGGATTGTAATCAGATGAGAAGAGTACCCAAAATATTTTCCTAATTTGTTTGATTGAAGCAATAATCTTCTGCTCAGCCACCTCCCGGCTACAATAGCTTTAGCTCCCCCATTCTTAGCAGGACATCATCATCACCATTTTTCATTCCGGTATGTGTCCTAACCAAAATATTTAGTGGTGCCACCAGGAGGGTAAGGGGAGTAGATATCGAAATAATAAAAATCTTTTGATAACAGTTATTTTACTCATACTTATAGTTTATTATTTGTAAAGTATAAATCTAGAGTTACTTTACATCAGGAAGTCAAGATGAAATTTCATTTATCAAAGCATTTTGTTGTCGGTCTCTTCGCTATCCATTTCAATTTAAATATTAAAATGTCTTATGAAAACAATGGATTTATCAAAAACATTTTTAAAGTCCGAGATAACGTCCTGGAACTTTTAAAAATACAACACAGCAATAAGACCAAACTTCATTTTAAATAAGGGATAATTAAATTTAACAACAGGTACTTAAAAAATTCTGTTTGTTTATGTAACTCTCAACAATCCTAGAAAACCATTTTAAGCTAGTCATGTAAACAAGTATTTATAAACATTCCACCCATTGTATATTATATTTTTACCTCCAAAACTTCTAAATCAATAGAAATCATCGCATTAAAAATTCAACACAAATCATGAGTTAATTTTTTAAAATATTTCTCCCTTAAAAAAGGATAACGTAAGATAAAAAGTGTATGGCACTTGAAAAATGCAAACTTTATTACAAATGACAAAATGAACTTTTTCAAAATATGTTGTTTTTATTCTTTTCGTAAGACAAATTATCTTAATAAATGTCTACTAAAGTAGCTTTTTACAAAATATGCAAAAATTAATAATACATTAAATAGTATATTAATATACCCAGTAAACAACTCAATGCGCATTTATATGCTAGAATCTATAACCTTGTTTATTTTCTCATCCATTTTTGTATTTTCTTAAAAAATTTCAATTAAGAATTGAAAAAGCATGCTCTTTTAACATTTAATAACCGAATATTTTAATAATGCATCTATATCTGTCTCTTAATGCCGAAATATTTTATTACTGTTCTGTTTTTCATCAAACTCCTAAAAACGCGTGACAGATTAATATATGTTTTAATCATAAATCTTAAATAATAATAAATGCTGTTCACTTATGTAAAAATTTCAGCATTCAATAAACACAAAAAATATTTCAATAAAAATGAACAAATTTTAAACAGAATCATTTCAACACATTTTTATGCCTTCAAAACTTTTATGAGTAACAACATCCAACAATAAAAAAAATGTAATCTTTTAATAAACGTACATTTTGGTTGTCATCTGGTTGCGGTTCATTGTCGTCTTGCGAAGCCATGTAAGGAGGTTCTCCCAGATCTTCCTCTTCGATGATTTCGGTGTGTTCCGGTTTCTCCTTATTTTTGGGTCCACTGGGGTCCCACTTCAGCAACTTGGAGGGGCGGTCCTTGAAATTTTTCATTCGATTTTCCCACTCGGTGACGGTCATGGATTCCAGCTGAGATACATAACCCTAAAAAGAAGACATTTTTCTTCCCATTTCTTCATTTTTTTTAAATAAATTTTTTTTTATTATGCTTTATTTACATTTCATATTATTCAGCGAACTAGAATACCCCAAAAAAAAAAAAAATCAATAAACCAAAATAATATAAATAATAATATCCAAGAAAGTAGATAAAACAAAATAATTTGGCACTAATAAATTTAAAAATATTTGTTACAAACAAAATTATGTTTATATTATCGTTATTAGAGAACTCTTTCTTATTAATTAAGAATTCTTTCTTATACCATTTTTATAAGTTCCTTATAAATTTTCATTTTATATTTTTATAGCAAAGTTATAAAATAAAAACGCTTTATATTATTCTATAAATGAATAGGTGAAATCAAACATGATTAAATTCTAGCTTAGCTTAATTGAGCTAATCTTTATCTACAGAAAATAAAACGAAATATTTGGCCCTAATTGTCCCAATTTTTCATAAGAAAATGTAATGAAAACAGGGCATACTTCAAATGTAAAACGTTTACAAATAAAAATAAATAATATATATAATAAAAATATATCATAATATATATATATTTAAAGTTAGCCTGCATTTCATTTAATTACAACCAAATCTTTTTATACTAATCAAAAGGTAAGAATAAGAAATATTTTGTAAATATTCACAGGTTTTGTCATAGAATTCATATCAAATAGTATTTTAAAATGAAAGCCCCGGTAAAGCAACGTGTTAAAATTCCTTAGTTTATTTGATATTTATTGAAAATGAAAGTGAAGCTATTGAGTTTGATATGATTTTTCAATTAAAAACGTGTAACAAAAAATAATTTCTAAATATTTGCTAATTTTATAAATATTTTGCATTGAATAGTAAAAACGCGCATAGGTTAAAATAGTAAAAATATTTATTTTAACTTTATTTGTTGTTAATTTTTTTCGGGAAAAGCATTTATGTTCTATTTCATTTTTCTATCGGAGCACGAAAGAAAAAATTATTCAATATTTTTTAAATGCAATCTATCCCCTCTGCCATTCTCAAAAATATGCATGCATTAAAACAGGAAAAGCATCTATATTTTTATTTCACTTTCTGAGAGCTTGTTGGAAATGTTGTCACAGAAGATGTTCTATTCTATTCTATTTTCCAACCAAAATGTGTGCAAAAGAAAATTTTCAATTTTGCTAAATGTGTTTAAGGATGTATAGATCGCATTGCACTGTCAAAATTTGCATATCTCCGAAAGGTTCTGCATACCAATTTATTTTTATTGCCTATTTAAAAATGTTATTATGACAGCCATTACTGCGGCCGCCATTACTGACGCATTACTCCTACGATTATTGATTTTTCTAAAAATAAATGCGTTCCCCTGCGCGTTCTCCAACTCGTGACAAATTGATGCGTCAAAATCGTCCCTTCAATTTCGGATAACAGATAGATGATAAATTCTGATGATAAATTTTTTCGGTATATTTATTCCTTTAACAAGACTTGAACAGTACTTAAAATCTGTTAAAGAAACCAGATCATATCAAAATAAAAGATTAATTCAGAATCATAAAACATGTATATTCTAATAAAGCTGTATTCATGGAGATACAATAAGTGCATTTGCACTAAATTGTACGAAAAATACCCATTATTTATCTAATGATCTCTATAAAGTTTTTAAAATACAGTTTTAACATGTATTTATAATTAATAAATATCAAATATTAATTATTCAAAACGAACTTTTGATTGTATTTAACATCGCATTGTCAATGCTAATATCAGCCGAAACATACAGTTCCTTTATAATATTAATTTTTAATATAAAATTCCACTTTTTTTTTTTTTTTTTATTACGATTATCTTATTCTTAACACCAAATTGAATTTAAAAGAAAAATTCTGATAACTGATTTTTTTGTGACATTATTAATAGTTCACTGGGTTTGGAATTTCAGTGCTTCAAACTACAATGTATGAAACGTTTTAATTTGACATTTTTAAACATGAAGTTTTTATTTAGAAGTAAATTAGAAACTTTCACTAAAGGTTTAACAAAATTGCAATATCCGAATTCTTAATTTTACAGTGAATTTTGAAAAAGTTATTAGTTTAAAAATCCTATTTACTAAATCAATATCATACTTACACCTTCAAATAAAGATTTTTTATCAGTGAAATTTCTTCTGTCCAGGCGTCTTTCATATTTGCTTGCAACATTTATCATTGGCTACAAAGAAACAAAGAATTTTTTATTGTCAAATTAATTTAACTTTATTCTAAAATAAAGAGAATATTGGAGGTTGAAATCATAAAATTTTAATCTTAAATATTGACAGCAGAATTAATTGGAACTAATAAAGTGTTGGCAACTTTATTTTAGGCTTTTTAGTTTTTCATACAAATCTCCTTAAATTGAACATTTGCAATAATATTTTCACATACTCCATTACTTTCTGTTATTACTCCATGACCAGTTTTATTACTAGGATTATATTTGATTATGCAAATTTGAATTGTTAAAGGGAATTTTGAAATTACATATAAATTTCACATGTTATATTACCATTCCAAAAAATTATTTAATACTATTCAAAAAGTGCTTAATAGCATCCTATAAAAACATATTATAATTAAAAAAAAATTAAAAATCAAAGTTTTAAAATTTCAAAATTGCACGAAAAAAGTTAATGAGAATTATAGTAATTGAATAGTAATTGAAACTGGTTAATAATGGTAATTGAAATAATAATAATAAATAATGGTAATAATTAATATAATAATAATGGTAATTGAAACATTTATACTATAGTAAGCAGTACAAGCTAAAAATAAATATATATGAATCTTAATTAATTCTCCTAAAGGCATATAAATAATCAATTGATTCTTGTAATTATTGTTAAAATACAATTACTTTTTTCAATGCTATTGTCAAACTTTATTAATTAAAAAAACCAATGCATTTAAAAAAATGTTCTCAATAACATAATAAATATAGAATAATATTTTAGTAGAAATTATAATATACGAAAATATAAATCTTACCGGATATTTCCCGCTTAATGCCCTAAAATAAAGAAATATAACATATTAGTTTAAATGTTGGTAGCTTATAAATAAACAGACAGATTATTCAATTAAAGAAAAAAGGAATACTTTTATGAAATTAATCTCATGTCTTCATGCAATCATTGGAATATGAAATCACATTACCCTATTCCGTTACAAGTGGTACGAAGTACATTACGGCATAACAGTGAAAAATTATTATTATTTTTTAAATTATAAACTTATCGTTATTATTTAATTTCTAAGTTGACTTTTTATCACTTTAACAGAACTCATTCAATTTCACTTTTTTAAATAAATCCGAAACAGTTTTTAAATTTTTGCAGAATACTTAAATCTGTATAAAAATATATAAGCTATCACAAAATTAAAAATATTGCAAAGCATGAAAAACAAAGAAAAGAGATCACCATAACACGAATATCTATTGCTTTATAATTTAAAAATTATTCTCGCTATCGTTTTATCGAATTATTAGTATATATATTACATTCCATACTTTTCGAGAAAATATATGTAAATTCTCTTAATTTTTAATATCAATGTATTTTTAGGAATCCATAATCCAGAGGTACTAATTTAACTTCTTAGGTGAAAATAAAATATTAGTTTCGTATTTTTAAAATTTGTGATAGCCAGACAAATTTCTGTTATCTAAAGAAAGAATGTTTTAGAATTCTGTCTTTCCCTGTGTTTTGATAAAAACTTATGAACTTTAAAAATAATTCAAATACTATTACTGCTATCAAATCAATGGTTGAAAGAACTGGTTTGTCTTAGAGTGTTTTTTAACATTGAGTATATATTTTTTTTAACATTGAGCATATTTTTTTTATAGAAAATTTAAAATTGCATTTCAATTTTTTGCAAATAAGAACTCCCATTTCTTATATCTGAAGTCGTAAAACAAGAAAATGTTTTCGTTTGGCCTAGAAATATACTCTTCGAGTTTATTATTACAATATTTTTTATTTTGCTTTTAATCTAAAGTTAATAAATATATTTAATAAAATCGTATTAAAAAATTATCTCTATGTAATACATATTCTTCACAAACAATATAAAATCTTCATATTAAGACAAAGCCACAACCATTCACAAATAACATCAACAGAAAAAGATGGAAGTGGATTGGTCATATGCTGAGAATGCATTCAGTGAACTTTCCAGCAGTGCGTTAACATGGGTGGCGGAAGGTAAATGGAAAGGAAGACCCATGTCAACATGGTAGGAATGAGAGGAACCAGACGAGGTAGGCGAGCTGGTCAAAAATGAAATCTGCTGCGGCTGGCAATAAGCTGAGGGCCTTATGTGCGGAAGGATAAGTAGTTGTAAGTAAATACATATTCTTAATTAAGGTAAAATAATCTGAAAAATTACTTTACTCTGGATCTAAACCTTTTTTAAGAGCTTTGCTCCTATTGATTTGCCTTTGTCTTTCACTTAATTCTTTGAGCTGAAGCAAATAATAAAAAATTAAAACCAGACAAACATAATTACTTGTAAATTTTACAAAGATTCTCCCAAAATCATTTAATGTGGAAGTTTCATGTTAAATACTTTAATAATCGTTGCAATATGTGATTAAAATCAAAAAAATTAAAATCAGAAAACCATGAGGGTGACAGGGATGGCCACGACAGATCAGAAGACCCATCTGTTTGGTTGGAGAAGATACCAACCACTCATATCATACGGAAGATGATCTTTCCCAACTGCCGTCGCAAAAGTGGCAGTACAGTAAGTAACAGTAAATCTAATAATTGCATTTTTATATTAGTAAAAACAAGAAAAATATTATATTTTTTGAAAAATAAAATATTTTAGAAAATATCAAGAAAATATTTTAATTTTGCTCCTCTAGTACAACCTTGGTAAGTTGAAGTTACACCATGCTTATCGTTTTAAAGCGAGTAACAGGTTAAAATTGTCAGCATTCGAAAACAACATGTTGAATAAGATGTTTGCTGAGGTTTTATGAAAATAGTTCAAAACCAAAACATGTTAAGTTGTTTTTGAGATTTGGTGTTTATGTATGTATGTTTGGTACGTATGTTGTTTAAGGAGTTCTAGGAGTCAACTAATAAATCTTACATCATACTCTTGGCGTTTCCTCCTCTCTTCCAAGTCATACTTTTCACTTTCAAGTCTGACGATGCTATCCCACAACTGCTGTGCCTTTTGTTTCAATTCTGTTACACTCAAATTTTCGATTTGTAAGGGTTTTACTCGAAAAGCCAATGCCATTTTCTTGTCCTCAGCTAACTGCTCCTTTGTTTTAGCCATTTCGGCCTTCATGTACAAAGAGCTGGGGAACTGAAATGAGATAGAAAATTACTACTGTTGCAAAGACTTTTTGGTTTCGAATTTTAAGTAAGCCAAACTCATAAAGAAGATTTTGATAACATTTTGATTGAAAATTGTAATTCAAAAAAATCTGTCTTATCTCTGGTAACATTTGATGGTTATTCTTCCAGGTGGTTCAGTAAAAGAGGAATTCATTATTAGAATTTACGAAAATTAGTAGGTTCCTTTACTTTAAGAAAGTTAGGATCAGAATGCTTAACATTCTGACAATTATAATATTTCTCATAGTAGAAATTAAATTATTTTTATGCAAAATAATTTAATTTCTATTATAAAAGTTTATTGTTAATGAGTAGCTAGTTTGAAGACTAAGGTTCAACTGACCTTGTGTACGTCTAAAAGTTAATGAATACAACAATTTAATAATTATTTGGCTGTCCCTTTACATTAAATTATGTATTATTTTTAAAGTGATACGAGGCTTATTTTCTAGTGAAATTTTACTAGGTGAAAACATTTCTAATTATTCTGAATGCGTATATTAAATTGTGAAATAATAAATATGTAGGATTAAGTCTTTTCAGCTGATAGCTCATTTTGATAAATGAGCTTGAGCTCTTTTGAAATATAATCTATTCTATACTTCATAAGAAAAATAACAGCTACAGTCATTTTTTTAGAGAAAAGATATTTTTTATAAATAATTTACAAAAAAAGTTCCAAAAATTGAGTGCAAAATTACAACAATAATGATAGAAGATGTGAGAAAAGCTTAAAAACTGTAACGTAAATTTTTATCCATAATACTGCACATAATATTTGCAATAGCAATGCTTTGTACTCTGAATATAAAGGGAACTATAAATCACAGTTCTGAAAATGATAAACTATATTTTTTCCATATAAAATTGGTTTTACAGAGTATACTGAAATCTAACATTGTACAATGCCAATCAATTGCAAGTGTGATCACCCATCAACTCGGTTCTCCAATTGGCTGGCATTCTACGACAAGATCTTAGTGTCTGATGGAAGCACACCTTAAAGACTAAAGTAAAAAATATTCATATTTGTTAAAATTCTGATTGATAATTTAGCTGAATTTCATTTTTCAAAAGCAGTCTAAAATTGATATCCCAAATTTAAAATTTAAGTGTAGAGTTAATTTTTCTTACTTTATCAATTCCTGGGACAACAGAGCCATCTTCATTTCGTTTAGTGATGACAAAGTTCGGCGTAACAGGTTCTTGGATTTTATTTCTTTGAAGAGCATCTTGCATGGCCTGACGTTTCTTTTCTGCCTCTTCTAGACGTTTTTTCTTGGCTTCAGCTTCTCTCGCTTTTTCTCTTCCTACAAAATACAAAAATTATTATTGTCATCGAAATTATTGAATTATTAATTCAAAATTATTAAGGCAAAAAAAAAGAAATAATTTAAAATATTTTCATTTAAATCAACTTTTATTGCTAATATTAATGCTACCACCCATTTTTCCATTAACCATCGCCAAATTTTTCCTTTTTTCGTTTTTTGTTTTACAATTAATTTGGATTTTGTAGTATAATAGGAGTTGACAAAATTTAGTTGTATTAGTTACGCAATGTATAATACAACCTGATATTTTCTAATCATCGTTCAACTGAAATATTATGGTCTATTTGGCCTGCGGTTTTACCTATTTCTTTCTTTCTCATATTTAGCCATCTTATTCATTTTCTTTTGTTTGCTAGAAAGTATGTGCAACGATTTCTTTCTTTTAAAATTGAATTTATAATTTATCATAGTCAACGAAATCAGGAATTTCGAGTTTTAGATTAGTTCCTTTATAAAGGTTTCACTTCTATCAAGTTATTTTTGTCTGTAGCATTCTAACAGCATTGGGATAAATTGAGATAAAGCAGCATCCTAAATCTCCAAACACCTAGTCAAGTTTAGTCTTTATAGTACAGCCTGAGTTGTACTAAAACTTGCTAACTTAACATCTCCAGTCACTGGATACTTTCTGAAAGTAATGTAGAAACATAATTTGTAATAAAATGTACTGTAATTAGGAAGTAAATGACTAATACATCACTAATAATATAGAATCAAGCAACCGATATTGGTTTCTTTAAATTAGGTCTGGGTTGTGTTTTCGAACTGGAGAAGCTTGGTTCGAAACCCGACAAGGAATATTTATGTGTATTTGCCAGGGAGGGGCACAATATATCTATTGGTTAGAAATTCCGTCTATTGTACTTGGGCGCCCAGATTGCGCCCATCAACAATCTTTCCAAATTGTAGTGACAAAAATGGGGTGTAATCTCCATCCCTTCGTTGTGCATCTTCAGTAATACTAAATCTGTTACACATATACGATTGTCTTCAAATAAGTTAAAAGTGCAGGCATTTAAATGTAACACTATTTATTCTTTTTAAGGTTCGTTCATGTTCACAACTAGTGCTAATATACTGTATTTTCTATCATTTTTTATAAAATTAATTACAGTTTATTCATATATATAATCTGACATAATTTTTCATCAATACTCCATTGTTTTAAATAAATGAATTTTTTATTTTCTACTGACTTATTCATGTAAAAAGTTCTAAGAACAAGAGAGATGTCAAATGCAAAAATTTAGATTTTAATGTTTTGATGAATGGAATTTATGAATATAATCATTTATGAATATACTTTTTTGAAATTTTAGAAGCATGGAAATCTACTAAAACTTCATTTTTTAAGTTAAAATATATTAGTGTTATCATGAGTAACTGATAATGGTTTAAAAATATACTATTATATTACGATCTGAATTCAGTATAATACCATTTCTTTGACCCTTTGAGCTTCTTGTTGCTTTTTTAATGCTAGTAATTTCTTCTCTTCTTCTTTTCTTCTTTCTTTTCTTTTTAATCTAGATAAAAAGCAAATATGTAATTAACAATATATAAGTTAAATAAATGTATTCCAAATTACAAGTATGAAATTTCAGATATATGACTTGGATAATAATTTTTCTACCAACAGTCATATGTTTCAATTTAGCTAACAATTTTTCTACCAACATTATTAAAACAATTTTTAATTATTTATGTATACTGCTTGAAAAATTTTGAAAGTCAAGAAATAAAGTAAAAAAAAAAAATTTCGCACTAAAATTCTTGTTTCCATAAAAATATATTTATACATACTAAGAATAAGAGATTTCATACGTTTGCCAATAATGTTAAACTGAACATTTTATATCTAGAATTATATATGAGCCTTTAAAGTAAGGTCAATCGCCATAAATATCCGATATTTTGTAATCAAAATTAGACTTTTAATTTAATTTCAAAAAATAATTCTTCAGCATCTTAGTTTCAAACTGCATGGAACGAACCATAATAAATAAGTTGAAAATAATGCATGTGTTCGAAGAAAACTAAAGGAAATTGTTTAAAAGATATTAGGAAAATCTTGTAAGCACTTGGTAAATACATTGTACTTTTTAAATATCGTAATATTTCTTTTTCCTTATTTAAATAACCTGAACTTTTTTTGATTTTATTTATGCCATTTTCAGACATAAAATATGCTTCAATTGAAGAGATATCCTACTTGTCTTTCTTTTAATTTCTTCAGTTCATCTTCTTCCTTTGCCCTCTGTTTCTTTCTTTGTTCCATGTACTCCGCCCACATAGCTTCTTCTTCTTCTTTCTTTTTGCGCATTTTCTGTAGTAGACATTATTTATTTCAAAATAATTATATTAATATACTACATGCAACATTAAACAAGACTTAACATTTTGAAAAACCCTATTCTAATTAGTTTATTACCAATTCATAAATATTTTTAGAAAATACACTTCAATTATTTGATAATTGCATTATTCAAATGCCATTTTACAATATATGTTTATATTTTTTAAATATGTTTTCTTGCTATGTAATGTCACAAAGCGTCCATTATAATTTGAAATCCATACCATTCCTTCTACTCTTATATATATTCTACAAGTTTATCCCTAAGTTTTTCCATTTTTGTATTAGTATAATTGTTTAAAATGATGTTAAGCGTAACACAGAAATTACATGTGATTTGCTTTTTACTCTTTGCATATGAACTTAAAATTATAATTCTTCTTATTTTGAAAAATTTATTTATATTTATTATAATTTTTATTATCGAATCAAAAATTAATTTAATCCATAATCCAAGGTGAAATATGCATGAATACCTCCATTGCAAGCTCTGCTTCAGATATTTCAGCCTTTGGTTCTTCTGATATCTCTTGTCTCGGTTTGGGCTCATCTCTAAATAATAACAAATATTCATTAAAAACACTGCTTATAATAAAATTTGAAAATTCATTGTTGAGAGCCAATTTCGAAAGACTTACCTTGAAACAAATAATATCATAATTTAAAATACCTTACATACAAAACTTTCAATGACAGCTGTAATAAAATTTAAAATTCTGCACGATGTACTTACTTCTTCCTAAAGAAAAAAAAAAGAAAATAGTTCTCATATAAAATAAATTTATTTATATACAATCTGTTAATTTCAGTTAGCAAATTAATTTAAGATCAATAAAATGCTTTTTACATTTTCAAAATTTATTTTTATGGGAATTTGGCAAATAAAATGCATAAAAAATTTTGAGTAAATATCTGCAGCACAATGTGGAAGATGTTGTAAATATGCTACAATTACACATTAACTTTAAGCATTTGAAGCATGCTTCTTTTTCCAAAAAAAAAAAAAAATATATTTGCCTTATTTCTAATTTTTTACTAATTTTAATAATGCTGTAAAACTATTAATGTTTAGTAGTAAAGAAATTGATTCATCAATCCACTCCAATTTCGAACTTTAAGATATTTAAAGTAATAGAGATTAAGGCAATTTTATCTGTTTTTTACGTATTAATTTCGAATTAAAATTTAAAATTAAAATAGAATTAATAAAAATATATCATTTAAATAGCAGGGTTTTTTTTTTTTTTTTTTTTTTTTTTTTTAAATGACTAATAAAGTGCACAATATTGCACATTCGTGATAAAATGCCATGATTTAAAATACTGTTTTATTTATATAATACTTTGATGTAACATTTAACTTTTATTCCATTTTGAGTTCATAGCCAAATAGGATAAGTTTAATGTCAGAAGGATATTTCTACTGTTAACATGTATTTGATTTTTTAAGTCGCTTATTTTAACCAAATTTCTTGGAAATCTTAGTACAGGCTTCATTAACTAAGAATTTTATAAGCCAGCTGTCACAAAAATTTTATTTAGCTCCCTAGCAAGTGAATTAATTGTAATTGACTCAAATGCATAAATGAACTAAATCAGACTAAATAGGAAAATGAAAAGGTCTTCTTTTCTATGAAATCCTTTTATATGATATTTCATTGAATTGATTCTTTTCAATGAATCACTTATGCTATTAAATTGAGTTAAGATGTTGAACTTCATTAAAACTCTTATCAACTTTTAATTCATTCTTCCTGCTCATTGAAACTAACTCTAACAATTAAGAGTTCTACATGCAGCTCATTATGAATCTTATTATTATTTTAATAATTTCGTTGGGATCATTCTGAGAAGAATAAAGTTAGTTCATGTGCTAAAAACAAACAGTTGTATCTGTAAGGATATGTAAAGATAAGTTTTATTGCAAAAGTCTTATAAGTAGGAATGACATTAGTATCCCACATTAGTATTAACAGTATTTGTTACGTGTGAATTATTATGTGCTTCAGAGAGACACAATCAAATTGTTCCAAACATTTGACAAAATCATAGTAATAACACTTCAGAGTTTTTGTTGTGTAAAATGTTTGTGTTCCTGGTCCCTTCCCTGTCAGTCCTTTGATTTTTGTATTGATATGTTGTGTTCATTGTATATATATTATTGAATCTTTTTTTATTTAGATATACAAAATTATAGAAAAATTGTCACTTTAATTTTAATTTAATATGCTAAAAAGTACTGAAAAAAAAAGAAATGGGTTTGATGATGTTTGGTAGTTCATCAAAATTTAAAATCTGAAGAATTGTAAATCTCAACATAAGTAAAACAAATTTTTTGTAAAAGAAAACACTACAGCCATAAAGGAAATATACACGAAACACTGCTATCCAAATTTTACAAACAAGCTGTTTTAAGCTGAAAAGCATTTTTCTAGAATAATTACTAAAATTTTGACACTAATTTTGAAAGATTTAAACTTTTATATATGTGCATATACATCTATAACTTTTTATTCGTTGAATTAATGTAAATATACGGAGTAAGAAGACTATTGAAAGTTATTTCATGTGTTGTTAAAAAAAAAGTTGAACCTTTTATTTCTAAATTTGATATCTATTTTATTATTAATATAATTATTTCATTTTAAAGTTTAATTATACCTATAATATTTTAAATAAATGAAAAGAGAATGTTGAGTAAAGATTTTAAAATAAGAAATGCAAAAAATACACCGAAAGAAAACATGTTTTTATTGCTAAATGTATTCAAAAAGAATAGATTACTTCCACATGCTGAAACATAAAAACTATTTTGAAACTTTTCATAACTTTTTTCTCGAGAAAATTTAGAACTAATCTTTGATTAAAAAAATATATCGAAAACGAAATATTTTTAAAATTCAGTATATTTTTTCAGAAACATCATAGATTAATTATTTTCTTATTTAGAATGCATATATAAAGTAATATATTAATGATAAAAATAGAGCTTGTTCTACATATGATAAAAGCTTTTTTTGTTTTATTTAAAATAAGTCATTTTTTTTTTCTGAAAATCTTTTCATTATCTTTTCTCCAAGAACTATTTTGGTTCTTTTTAAAATAGAAATATTTGGATAGATTGGTTCCACATGCTGAAACATAAAAACTATTTTGGGGACTTTTCATGACTCTTTTTTTTTCCTCTAGAACATTTAGAACTAACATTCGATTTTAAAAAAAAATGATGAATAAATATATTTAAAACTCAGTACTTTTTTTCGGGATATTATATATTAATTATTTTCTTATTTAGGGACACATATATAACGTACTATATTCATGTTAAAAATAGGCTTCCTTATTTACTAAATAATAATTTGTTTTTATTTAAATGGTGTCTGATTTTGTTCTGAAAACCTTCTCAGTTATCTTTTCTGTTAGAAACATTTTTATTCTTTTTAATAGTTGGGTTTATAAAAACATTATTGTTTAAATTATTACGGGCTTTAAATAACAATAAAGAAAATTATTATTATTTATCTATTTAATACTAAAAATAAAAAGTATGTGTGTTTCTTTCTTGGCTCCTTTTTAATATTCTATTCTACTGAACATTCATTAATAATTAGGTCTAACAAGGGCCAAAATGCTAAGCAATTTCTGTATCATTAGGTTCTTCCATTTTTGATAAAAATCAAAATTACTTATAATAAGACAAGCTGGTTCAATTTCGCGGATAAAAAATAATTTTAAATTCTTAAAAAGTTCACTTAGTCGCATAAAGTGGTCAAATTAAAACATAGTTAACAATCTCTACGTATTTTCTCGTTATGGATTACGGCTGTCAGTTGGATTGCTAAGAATTCTGTACAATTGTTCTGAATTTAAATTATTATGCACATAATTTGAGCAACAACTTAAAAGTTAGGATTTGTTTCAAGAGACAAACTGACTCGACTACTGAAAACCACTGATTTTAATTTGATTTTCTACTGACAGGACAATTAAAAGGTTTGCAATTATGTGAAATCCGCTTTCCGTAATAATTACGAAAAATTCGAACTGGTAACTGTAATAATTGTTATATCGTGCATAATGAAATTTATATCATGAAGAAAAAAATCCCAGAGCTCTACTTGCGATGTAGGATAAGATATTTCTGGCTTGAAGTAAAGATCCCTCTTTTTAATGAGCTGAGAGACAAAGATATGGAAAACCACTTGGCTTCGGTTCATCGCTTTTGGCTTTTACGAGCTCATCGTGATTTACTCGAAGCTGATGCTTGATTTAAATGTTACCAACGATTGCTCACCAGAGTCGAGATGAGAGGATTACTCCCTAAAAATGCGCTGAAGAAGCAACTCGGGGGAAAAAAATTGTTAAAAGTTTTCATTAGAGCACGGATGTTCATCTTGCAGCCAAAGCACTCGAAAAAGCATGAACTTAATTTTAGAAATCTTCTTGGTGAGATAAATCACTTACTTTTCTCCAACTGCGGGGCCTTCTTCTTCCTCTTCCTCCTCCTCTTCACTGGAAATTCAACAAGAAATCAAAATATTTCTCAAAAAATAACAAATTTAAATAATTTTTAAAAAATAGTTCACTAACTTGAGTTGATCAAAAGGGCTAATGCAAAAATGAGGATTAATATCCTGTATTAATAACCGGAAAATAGTTTAATTTATTCCAACTTATTCATTTTATAAAACACCAAGTAAAATATCCAATTATTTTCGTTATAATTATGTATAGTTTTAAATTAAGTATACTTTAAGAAAGGATAAGTGATTTACTGAAAATATATACTCTATTATCTGCTAAAAAATAAACTTATTTTGAGGGAAAGTTTTTGAAATTTTGCTCATACTCAAATGTTATTTTTGTACTTATAAAGAATAAAACATTCCTATTTTTTTCAGAGTAGTTTAAGAAATAAATAATAGTTAAACGATAGGTTTCAAATAAATTTTAATAATTGTAAATTATTATTACAAATATTTATTTATATTATTGCATTAAGTTTATTAATATTTTTTTAACGATATCTAAGAAATTCTGTAAATATATAATGAGATTCCCAAAGATTTTATTGATGAACAATTCTTTTTTTAAATTTCGGAAATAAATGCAAGTACATTTTCTTGAATTCTGTTTAACCCTCCAGCACACGCACTCAATGTTAGGAAACTGACACGCTCACGGGGCCGATTTTTAAGCTAATTTCTCCTCACATATCGATTCGTATAACAAAACATACATGATTCTTGATATTTCAATATTCAAAATTAAACATTTTAATTTACCTGTAGTTTTTTTATTCTACATTATTATTTTGAAGTACACTTTTTTTTTTATCCTTTTCGACACATTTGATCATTTTATATGAAAATAAATACTATTTTCTGGTTAAAATATTATAAAATTATAATAAAATCTGTGTTTTTGATGGTATTTACAATTGAAGATTTTGTGGAAATAAAGCAGGAAAGTTCATTATTCAATACGAGAAATCAGTTCAGAAATATAATTTTCTTGCATACATAAAAATGTTCTTTTGACACTTCTTTCAGTTATAAGAAGACTATTCATCAGTATGTTCTTCTGGAATAACTTTTTGCATATGATGAAGAAACAGGTTTTACTTAAGATTTATCACATTTTTCACAGGCAGATGATGTCTTTCTATCGGAATTTCTCTGCCACTTTTCAGATGTACGAAGAGCAGCTCATTTCTTAGGACATTTTGGTTCTTTGGTATACTTAGTAATTTTTTTTTACACAAGGTGAAATACATTTATTCTCTGTTCATTTTATAAATGTTGTTTTTATAAGTTCGTCAGTATATTCATTTGAATAATTATACTGAGTCATATTCTTGACACCTAGTAAGAGTTCTGTAAGTGGTCTTGTCACCAGGTAAGTGTCACACAATATTGACCAAAGTGTGCTTGCACACTTTGGGGGATTTCCATTTTGTTCTGTCTTTCCCATTATATTTTTAATTGCTCAAATTTGAATCTTCCGTATTTATTTCCTGTTCCGCTTCATGTTGACGTTTAGAAATTTCATTAATTTCACAATTATTGGAACTTACACTAACACTAACCTAACTCGTTATCCGTAGGAATACTCGCAAAAAAATCTCTAAGTCACTGCTGCTCGCATTTGTCATTGTCGCTATGTTAAATTTCTTTAAACGTTTGCACACGCACGTCAACAAGAATGGTCACTTTTATTCTTCATTTGTCTTAGTTTTCGCTCCTATGTGACCACCAGGAAAGTCACCTACAAATACGGTAATATTCTTAGAAATTTCAGCGAAAGAAAAAAGAGTCAAAATTTGCTTTTACCCCAATGCGTATGCTTGCTGATTCATAAAAATCTCTTTTATGTAGCAATAATTTCTTTTGTTATTCAAAAAACTTTTAAATGCTCTTAATGCTCTATTTTTCAGAATCTAAGAGTAAAAACTCTTTCATTGTATTATTGATGTGTTCCTTATACACGACAAATGAAGAAATTGATTACTGGGCTTAAATAGTTATTAATTTTGCCTTTACTCTATTTATACAAGTTTAGTAACCATATATTTTGTACCATGGAGAAAGTCTTTCAAGGAAAGTTATTTTTAATATTTTTGTATATATTCTTTTAAGTATATTGATTGTATAAATTATACTTCACATATTAAATTTCATCTTTGTTTAAAAAAATTCCTTATACAAAATTATTTCGGCTCTACTGTTGAAATTTAATGCTACAGAAGTTTGAGATTATTATAAAACGGAATTTAAAATTTATATTTTTGAATTTGTATAAAAAAAAAAATGAGAGAAGAGCGAATATTTTTTTAAGTAATCACTAAGAGATCTTAAACTATTTGTTGTTCAATATAGTTCTTCAATTTTATGAACAAATATTTTGTTATTGTATATATTTTGGGGTTTTTTTTTATCTTATGTCAAATACCCTAATAACTGACTTACAGGTAGGTAGTTCCAGGAGCTTTATGTACTAATAAGTAATCACATCGATGATATAATGAACTTATATTATTTGCTTAAATTGTTGCGTAAATACAGATATTTTAGAATTATACACTTTGTTTATTTTCTATCATACATTTTTATCATTGCAGTCACAGAATATACAATAGGCTTATGCATCAAACAATCATATTTATAATATTATCTTCTAATGAAGATGTACTTTCGAAAAACACCGAGAAAAATAAGTTCGTGATTTAGTATGGCATTTTTAAATAAATTAAGAAATTATCTACAAAAAAAAAAAACGAAAAATAAAAATAAGCTTCAACAACATTTAGAATTTTCAAGTATTATAAATTTGCATAAATTCATCACATGAAGAAGTTGATAATTGCATTTATTTATTTCTCTTGGATCTAAGGTTAACTATATATTAGATTATACTTAAAAATGTTTTTCTTTAATATTAATTAAATAATTTTACTTGTTTGGTCTTGGTTTAATAAAAAAATAAAGAATATAAAGGACATTTACATGAATTTTATTAAGAAATATTGTTAAATTGCTTTACCTAATATTTATTATTTCATGAAGTAAAATATTTGTGTATGCATTTAATATAGTTAAAATACATTCTTACAATATATCGAACTTTAAGAAAAAGTTTTATCAAAATATCAGACAATTTATACATTTAAAAGTCTTACTGACTTCGTAAATTAAAAAATGTAGTAACAGATGTGAGAGCAATAAACTTATTATACATATGAAAATTGGGGTCGCAAAATAAATGTATTAACCTCAACATAAAATGCAATCTAAGTATAAGCAAAATGAATTTATTTAAAAAACATTCTCGCTGAAAACATTTAAAAAAACATACTTTTCGTAAATGAGTTAAAATCTTTGCCAAGTGTCGTTAAGGATAGAATTTCTGGTAGGAAAAGTGTGTCATAAAGAAAGAATAAAACACACTCCAACTTTTCATCCTGAAATACGAAAACAGCATATTTTGATGCAAAATATAAACTGGAGAATCGCCAGCGGCGAGCATTAAGATTTTCGTATCTTATGTGGCTTGTCATGCTTTCCAGGGTCGTAATGCAGAGAGAACTCGATCATCAAGACATATTTTATATCTTCATCATATTCAAGACATATTTTATATCTTGTGAATCTTCAATCCAATAAAATGATAAGACAGCGACAGGGATAGAAGTTTTTAGAAATCCAGAGAGTCTACGTTTCTGTCATCACAAAGTGAGAAAAAAATAACATAATATAAACAACAGTGCTATTTCAACCTACAGTATCCGTTACAAGGAAATAATGACGTCATAAATGTAAACATCCGCCGCTTGAAATGTTAAGGGAAAAAAAAAGAAGCATCTGTCCAAAGTCCCTGAATCTTTAGGCAGGTGATTCATTTTAGATTTGATTTACTAAACAGCTACGTATTCAATCATTAATAATTATTTTTCCTTAACTCGTTGTCCAAAGCCACTTTGTATTTTCAGAAATGAAGAATTTGTAATCTGTTTGTCATTTTTAACAAAATTCGATTTCTTGGAGACCGGTATTTCACTTACAGAATTTTATCTGAAATTTAAGTGTACACAATCCAAAATATTTTTATATAAATAAATTTATTAACATTAAAACGTATCAATATATATTTTATATTCTTTTAAGTATTTTCATATGCTTTGTTTCGAATTTTTAAAACTAACAAAAAATTGAGTCACAATATTTTTTAGATATTTTTGGTTAGATAACCAGTTATTAAAAAAAATAATAATCTGACGAATTTAGAATTGGGGAATACTTGGTATTTTATGAAATAGAATACGCTTCACTATAAAATTAAAATATTTTTAAAAAAACATAAATTAAATTTGATTATAAAACTTGTAGTAAAACAAATTAAGGATAGCCGACAACAAAAAAAAAGTAAGAATTGTAATTAAGGTAAGTTAATTGTAAGTACATATAATTGGAATAAAATGCACAAAAAAATTTTGAAATTCCTTATGGCTCTATCTGCAATAGTAAGAAAATGTCAATATATCTTCATTTTATAAACTTGATTTTCATAGAAACATAGTTGCTCCTATCAGAAATTGATTTTTTTAGTTATTATTTTTTAGTTTAGTTTATTTATTCAAAGTAACAATAGTAGCCTTTCATTTTTCATTTTTCAGGTAAATTTCTTTCCACAAATGAGAAGAGTGAAAATGTCCATGTAAGCACAGCAAGTTATTTTATTATTTTTTTGCGTTTATTACTTTTGAGCTGATTACATTTCAGTGAAAAACTGTTTGATTTCAGGATACTGAAAATTGCCGTATTTCTTTTCACATTGTTTTTAAGCAAATACTGGAACATTGGCAGAATCCATTATTATCATTTTCTGCATACATTCAGTTAATTACTAAATAAAAGGTTTAAATAAAATTTAGTTTAAATATTTAAGTTATATTTCAGTGACTGTACATTAACTGACTATTATAATTCTGAGAATATATTTACTTATATAAATAGAGAATATATAATAAAATAAAAGGCTTTTATTTTTTCCTTCAATTCACATTAACTACATTAAATATAAAGCTTTATAGCTTATTCTGCACACACGCATACACAAAAAGAGCATCTTTTAAATAGTAAACAAAACTCTCTTAAAATATTTGTTTGTTTTAAATTTTGATAATTGTTTAAAAAGTATTTTTATTGAAAGAATACGTTAATTGGTTTTTTGCTATAAATGGATTTAAATCTAAATCTGTTTATTTAATAAAAAATTTTTATAAAAAATGTATTTATAGTTGTGAATCATACATGCAGTATTAAAAACAATGGTATATTTTTATTCGCAGTTTTTAATGAATTATTGTTTTTCAATAATGTGTGATCCGAAAAATGATTGGCATTTTTATTTGCACCAGATGATTAGCTTTCTTAAATAAGTTGTCTTCTAAATTCGAGATAAAAATAGTGTATTCATTAAGTACAAATACTTAATTTAAATCTATTTTTTCTGTATATTAAATGATGAATGCTACATTGATTGAATTATTTCTTTTCATACTGTTTTTTAAAAAACTAGTAAATAATGCAAAAGATTATATATAATCTTTTTTTGCATTTATTTTCAATAATTTTGCGGAGTTTTTAGATATTTAATTTAAAGATAACATGCTTAGATTACATGCTTATATAACATTAAATTAATTCACCCTGAATTTTTTTGCTTGCGCTATTTTTGAAAAAAAAAAGGCAATATTATTTCACATTTGTATTTTTCAGTTTTCTCTTACTTGTATGTACTACTACTTCAGATTGATATTCATTTAAAGATTTGTTTTAGAATACAATTTTTGCATATATATATTTGCTAAATATGAATACGTTGGTTAACTATCTAGTTAAAAATTTAATTGCTTAGAAGTAATAGTAGAGTTTAATTTATTTAAAAGAATTATTTTTTATTCTTTATGAGCTATAATTTTTTTAAAAAAGCATAGAAATGTATAATTTCTTTTTATTTATTTATTTATTCTTAAAAATAGTATTGTTGTACAAAAAATATTATCGGGGAAAACAAGGAAATATATGAATACAATTCAAGCACATGAAACGGTTACTCAATTTTAACACATGCAACAGTTCCAAAAGTTAATCAATATTCAATCGTTTAATAAGATTTATTTCTGGGAGATAATTAAGCTCTTATTAAAGAAGATAAAATTAACACCTATCATTTTTAAGAAAGTGTTGGAAAAAAAGTTAACATAAATATATGAAAAAATAATATAAGGAAAAAAATTTAATAGCAATTTTATGCTTTTAAATTTAAAAAGGATTATTGTATAAAACAAAAATCTACATATAATGTATAACATTTGTTTTGCTTTAATATATAAATAATTTTAGTGAATGAAATCTGACGAATTTAAAATTGAGAATTAAGGCAGAATTGGCACATTTCAAATTTAAATTAAAAAGTATAAAAATTCTATTTTTTAAAAGAAAAAATCAAAATTTGACTGTTCAAATTTAGAAAAGTGTGACAGGAAAATAAGAAAGTTCTCTATGCATAAACACGATTTCATAACTCCAAATAGAAAATTTTTCATCTCATAAGAAATATATATGAACTTCATTTAAAATAAGAAAAGCTATTCTAGCTTTTTGTGACTTTTAACTGTGATAAACGAAAAAAAAAAAAAAATTAAAGAGAAATTGGAGAAAACACGATATTTCAACATATATTCTCTTTAAAAGATAGAAAAGCACATATTTCTTTCCTTAAATATGAATGAGGATGCTTTTTTTGAAAATATCAAAGGATATGTTTCTAATCCATTAATAATTTAAAATATTGGTAAACTGCAATTAAAAAAACTTCGATGGTAAATAAAGAAAATTACAAGTAAATAATACTAAATAATTAAAGTGATTTCTTAAAGTATTTGGATTCAGTTTGAATTTTTCAATAACTTTATAACGTTTATATATATATATATATATATATATAAACGTTATAAAAAGTTATATATAGTTATATATAAAGTTATATATATATATATATATATATTTAAGTGTGTATATTGTATATATAATATATATTTGATATTTTGTAATGTAACAGATATTAAATTTATTAAAATTTGTTTTCATTTATGTCACCCAGAAAGAAATTTTCCGTGATGAAGTAAAATAATCCAAAAGAGAAAAATAATTAATAATTTGAATAGCTATAAATATAATATAAAGATATTATATAAGAGTAAACAATTTAGTTCCAATAAATACATAAGAACTTTTTCCTGAAACAATGTTGAAATACTTACTACAATATATAATTACTATATATATAAATGTGACTTAATTTTACTAAGGAAAAGTATTTCATCAAGCATTTATTATTGGACCCATTATTATTGGAAAAGTATTTCATTTCCTTTCGAAATAATAATCTATTTTCTAAAATTGAAAATAATTTAAGAAATTTCTATTTTGCTCTATGTTCGAAACAGACAAAAATGTTAAGATTCTCATGATTATAAAATTCCTAGTTTTATATATAAGGCTCATTCACTACATTAAAAATAATTATTGTTTAAAAACAACAATGCATTTCATAAAATAAAACACCACAATCAATGTACGCGTATATGAATAACATTTTCAAATCTATAAATGTTTTAATGCAAGTATAAATGTATCAGAAAAAGTGTTATAAATTAATGAGCAGATTAAGGAAAATATAGCAGATATTAAACGCAATTACAATATTTATTTACTACAAATATTAGAGCTTTTTAAAGAAAAACTTGACAAATTTTGCAAGTACTTGGATAAAGCTGATATATTTTATATTACTTTTAAAATTGGGAATGATACAAATTCATTTATAGAAATAGTTTTTGAGAATTTGTTCTGTAACCACCATACCAAAAATTGAAGTTAAAAACACATCACTTTTAGATTAAAGATAATTCTTTTTTTTTTTATTCTAGGCTTTATACCAATATTGAGACAATGTTAAGTATTGCTCTATATTGAGACTATATAAAAGTAAGCTAATTTATTTCCTGGCATACAGTAATTGCATTAGATATATCTCTTGAAGTATTCTATAAAATAATCAACAAATATATTCAGTAAATCTAACAGTAATTGGGAATTTTGTTATAGTATGCCATATTTTGAATTTCAAATGCCTGAAACTTGACTGAGCATTTTTAGTTCATTTCTCTTAATTTATATTAATAATTTTTGAAATAGTTGAATTTTTTAAGATTATCGAATTGTATTTTTTTTTTCACTTTTCGTAATTTGTAAACTCATATCATATTCTTTTAATCCATCTTTATATTGGTGCATTTTCTAAATTTAAAAAAAAAAAAATTGTGATTTTTTTTTTTTTTAGAATTGAAAATTAATTTTTACAGTTAAATTATTTAATGAAAAATTATAGAAATATAATAGATTTTTCGAACATCATTATTTCTATTTTACACAAAAGATAACACTACTAAGAAGAATTTTTTTTTTTAAACCTTACCTGTATTCCTTTTCGTCGTCTGCCATTTTCCTCAAAGATTATTTCAGAATAATTGATCTAAATGGGATCAAAAAATTAATATGTTTTCGTTGATCAAAAATTAAGCATTATATTATACCTTTTATATATTTGATATCAATTTTAGTTTAGAAAAATAAAGAACTTAAAAATATCTTGTAAGCTAATTTATTCACTATAATTATTTTGCAAAAAAAAAAATTTTCTCTTCTTAGATATACATATTAATTAACCGAAAACAAAATATAAAAATTATACCATTTTAGTTGTTTATATATGCACATGTATATTGGTTGAAATCATATTATTTAAATTGGAAAAGTTTGATACAAAGTCTGTTAAATTCACTAATCTCCTGGAATATCATTAATAGAAATTTTTATTAATAAAGGTTTATTTCCTTTTAAGAACATCTAATATTATAATTTAATGTTTAATTATTTTAAAATGTTTTCTCCGAGAAAATGAACCATAGAAAATTTGAATATATATATAATATGTATAGTTCCGAAATTTTAACAACCTGGCTCTTGATAAAGAAATAATAGCTTCCTGGTATTATCTAGAATCTCTTCCATTTCGGGAATAGCTCCTTTTTCTATTCTCTCTTAAATTATGTTTCATTGAAATATATAATAGACTTGAAAACTAAGTCATAGTTTTCTGAGGATTAAACATTAGTTCATCTTAGTCTATTGCTAATATAAAATTTTTACAATGACTACGAAACAAATCACGCTTCTTTTACAGATGGACATTCAGGTCTCTGCTAGAAAACAGCAATTGATGACTTAAATGTAAAATTTATAAAAAAAATTAGATTCATTAAATT
This sequence comes from Caerostris extrusa, assembly GCA_021605095.1. NCBI lineage: Eukaryota > Metazoa > Arthropoda > Arachnida > Araneae > Araneidae > Caerostris > Caerostris extrusa. The sequence goes on along the minus strand of BPLR01011428.1, from coordinate 15,651 downwards.
TGATAACGATAATGATATTAGAGAAATAATCAGACGATTGGGAGAAAAATGTTGTTTTCTGTTTCATTACCTAAATTATAAATTTCATGTTACAAAAGGTTGAAGATCTTAACACAGAAACTTAAATTTCACCATTGTAAAATTAAAAAGCAATGTTCTCCGAAAACATTGTAAAATTTTCATATTAATAATGGACTAAGATGAACTAATGTTTAATCCTCAGAATATTAAAATAAGGTGGATAATACTTTGCTATTCAGCTATAATAGTTATAAATGTTTCTTACTCAATAACATTATAATCCATAAGATATAGACGATTATTTCACTTGACAGAAAGACAGTAGGACTTTTTGCTGTTTAGTAAAATTTTTATAGTTCTAACTAGTTGAGCATTGTTTCTTAATACAATGTTCAATTCTAATATTAAACAATGTATAAAAATAGGAAGACTTTTACATCACCAGAAGACGTTATTGACATTAGAATTACTTATTTAATCAATTCGTTTTAATCCATATGCACTATATTAATAGCAAACCAAACAGAAACAAAAAAATTAAACAAGATCAAATACGAAAAGAGAAGACTATTATTTATTATTATATTATTTATTGTTATTATATTATTTAAATGTTGGATGCTATATATATGTACGTGCATTAGAAACAAAATACTTAAAGACTGCTCTAAATTTCTGTTCTTAAAGCAGTTAATAAATATTTTTGTTTAAGATTTACTAGTTGTTAATATTTGTAGTAAAATGGATTCATTTATTCATAACCTCATAGAAATCAAAGAACTTTAACATACTGATTTGTCATTAAACTACACGTAAATAACAAATAAATATCATTTCGATTGTTTTTATCATCGAGTTTAAGACAAATTATTGATAATTTGTAAAAAACAGGTCTGATTATAATTTATGATTTTCATATCAACAACAAGATGCTATTTTGGTGTAATATCGTTAAAATGATAGATATTATATAAAAATTTAATCGGTCTGTTACATTTTGGAAATTTTCACAAAAATGCAGTTATCATTCACTTATTCTTCTTGTTGATTCTATATATTAATTTGCAATGCTGTATTTTACCGTAGTCATTTTACATTTATGGAAGGCTTCACATGTTTCATACCTAAGTACAACCTCGTAAAAAATTAATCAATCTAAAAACTAAATGATCAATAAAGTTGCTTGTAAAGCTGTAATTATACATATGATAATGTAATTATACATAGTTATAATATTTCTATACCACATTTGGTATATATAGATATTTGTTAATTCTAGATTAATAAATTATTACTCACTCTGGTGATTATTTGATTGTATCTTAAGAAGATCAAAAGAAAGTTTGATTTTATTAAAGTTTGTGATGATAAATATTACTTTTAAAATATAGTGCAAATATAATAAACAGATTTTATAAACATCTGAGGTATTTCAGAATCATTTATAAAGTTGTTTTTTTTTTTAATTTTAAAATATGATAATCAGAACTTTATTTCTCTTGGTATGTTATGCATAAGCTCTACATTTTTTCCGTGCTTTAAAAAGGATAAACTTTCTATATAAATATTCATTCTGTGTTTCATATAGCAATGCTTAATAGTTCATCGACATATAAAAAAATTGTTTTTTATATTTATGCTTTCTTTTTATAAAGAGAATATTTTCTCATTTTTCAGAAGCATTTTAGAGTTAAGATTTCTTTGGGAGTTTAAAGTTAAATGTTAAAATTTATTTAAATGAAATATCATAAAAATACAATTGAATTGGCAGGTAAGAGTTGGTTGAAATGCAACTATTAAACTAATAATATTAAATTTAGAATAATTATTTTTAATTAAAAAGATTTAGAAATTTAAATTTTAATTCGTATGTTTTTGATTTTTACCTTAAATACTTACTAATCTTTGCAAAATAAATAGATAATTAAAAATTAAAAGGCTCTATCGCTTCGAATTCAATATTAAAAGAATAGACAGGTTTTTTCAAATATTTGCCTATAATCCTATAATTTTTGCTTAGTGAAAGTACTATTCCATGCATAGATAACTTAATAACTTGTCTAAACTGAAGCAGTTAAAGATGTAGCAAGAAAAAAATCCTAAAGCATTGCGAAAGGCATAAATAATTCTCCATGTGAGATGTTTTGTTTGATGGGAAGGCAGACTTACCGGAACTCCAAGGCAGTACACCCTTTCGGTGCAATTCAGGACTCGAGAGAGCAGACACTGACCAACACAAGCTGGGAATCCTTCTGCTATATTTATCCTGCGCGATTGCAACTCTCTCCCTGCCACCCACATGCGTCTCCATCTTTTGCCAGTCATATTTATTTCATTTATCCGAGCCGTGCAAATAAACCAAGAAAGGAAGCGTCTTGCCACGAATTACACTTCGTCATCTTTCTTCACGCTGACTTGACGACGCACTTCGATCGTGTCGGATCAAGTTAATTAGTCAAAATCAATCTAGATCCTGTCCAGATTTTTCTCTCGGAGGGTCTTCTTAGCTAACTTGAAGAAGTATGTTATGGAAAACTAATTAATTGGTCAAAATCTGATTCGATGTTTAGCAATTTTACTTGGAACTTTCTTTTTATGTTCGATATTCCTTTATCTCCGACTATGAAATCTTTTAACAGAGTAGGAAAATTCAAAATATTTCTTGGACATTTTTAAATTGGACTTCTTGGATTTGTTAACGGGAAACTCTTTCATTCTGATTTGCCGACAAGCTTCAATTGTGTCGAAAATAGGGATAATTTCAAACTCAGTCAGATACTGAGTTTTGCTCTTTAAAAGTTCAATGGATTTCTTGAATTCATAAAAATATATGCTGTTTTTCTATTAGCATTTGACGGCATGACAAGTTATAAAGCAAAATCGATCTTAATTTTGTCATGAACCGAGTGCTTGAAAATTTCAAATTATAAAATTATCTGTAAATCCAATAAAATTTTGTAATATGAATTCTTCCAAATTATCATAATGAAATTTTTAAATACTCATTATAAACGGCTTAATCAGAAATTAAGTCAGTCAGTCAAATTCATTTAATTATACCTTGAACAAAGATTTTGCTGTCTGAAATTCCAATGAATTTTTTTAGTTCTTAAAAACATATTTCTAATATTTCTTTAAATTATATTTCTAGCAATTTAAATTAAACCACTCATTTTATCAACAAGAAAAAGAATGATTTCGATGCAATACAATTATTGAACATTATATGACTGGAAAAACATATATTATTATATCAGACTTCGAATTATTCTTTTCACTAATGCAATCATTGAAAATTTTAAGGAATGATCTCCAGAAAACAATGAATTACAGTACTTGATGGAAAGCGAAACTCCAATGAATTCTAATTCGTATTCTACTTAAATTAATTCTATGCGTGTTAGTGTAAATAATTGATAATTAAATAACATGTTAGGAAATATGACCTGTATTAAATATTATAATACATTTTTTTTTTCTTATTATATGTAAGAATGTTTAATTTTATGATGACTTTCAATGCCACATTTTAATTCGCACATTTCACCATTCTTCCGAACACAATTTAATATTTAACCTTCTTACCTAGTACCTAATTGAACCTATTTCATCCCGGCTGTAAGAAGTAGAATAGAATTATTTTACAACGAAGAAATTATTGAATTACTGGTGCAAACATTAGTTTTATCTTAAAATTACCTTGTTAAACATTATTATTCGAAATTTCCAGTTACATTTAGGAGCCTTATATATAGAAGAAAAACCTCACTGACGGAAGATTTCAACAAGTTATAAAACTGAATTTATTAATCTGAGTAATTAAAAAAAAATGAAAATACCTCAAAGCAGTCTGAAATTGCTTCTTCCAGTTCTTAATATAATCACAATTTAAATTAAATGAACATGAAATTTAATTTTAAAACATAGTTATATGAAGATATTTTTAATATTGAATAATAAAAATTTCATAAACGAATATGAAAACTATTTTGCTTAATAAGGATAATCAGCGTATTCTTATAACAATTTCATAGTGTAATCAAATGATGATATTGCTATTTTTGCTAAAAGTAGCAATAGGTAACCGAAATCTTCATATGTTTGTTCAAAATCGTTACTTAGTATGAATTTTAATTTAATCATTGTCATTAAAGTTACACCGAAAGTGCTTTCTCTGTATAAATAATTTATATATATATATTAAAAAAAGGAAGGATTTTTTTAGTGATTAGTATCTGTAAGTAAAATGACTAGTATCTTGCGTGTTCGTCTCAGCAAGTCGAATGTTGGGTATGGCGTTCAATATTCATATAAACAATGCGGATAAATTGCTATTGTGATGAGTACAGAAACCAATATTCTTTTTGTAAAGGTATTCAAGAAATCGGATAATTCACATGCTTTGTTAAATGATGCCTTTTTTAAATTGATGAAACTGATAAATGTAATTTTAAATATTAATGATTATGTGGAGGCTTTACGGGTATATTTGCCCCATAGGTACTCCGTAACACGTCTGCACGTCGGTACGTCTGTATCAGTATCTATCAAGTGAGTTGTTTGATAAACACAAGGATTTATATGAACTTCATTTTATGACAATCCATACGACATGATCTGATATCCATAGTTTTTCTGCAATAAAAGTCTACGTAATAAGGACGTATTTCCCTCTTATAGTTTGTTCATGCAAAGTTTTTAATATATAATTGTAATAATGATTATTTTAAAAGCTTCTTTTTTGTGAGAATATACTGAATTTAAAAAAGAAACTTAAAATTGTCTGTTGTGAGTTGTCTCCATGCTTGTTTATCAGGCCAGGTGATAAATAATTTGATTTTTAAATGTTGCTTACGGTATTTTTTTTATTTTAAAATATTTATATAATTCATTAAATAACATTTTGTTAAAGTAAATCTTTAGTTCACTTATTCTGCCATCAACCAATTAATGACTAACATATATTTAAAGAAATAAAAAATGAATCATAATTTATTTTTCGTTGTTTTAAATTTTAAGAGGATGGACATGAATCACATTTATTTATTGAATTTACTTTTTAATTGAAAAGAACTTGTAGAATATAATTGTGATTATTTGACTGATTCATGCAAGAAAATTTCTAATTGATTGCAACAAGTTTGCAGCGGAATTTATTTTTGATGAAATGCTGTTTTCTGTTATTTTTAAGAAATCAGAACAATATGGAATAATATTTTTATAAAAACCTCTTGAACGATCACTATTCAAGAATTCATTGAGTTTAAATATTGAAATATTTATAGCATTATTATTAAATAGCGTTATTTAAACATTTATTTACTGCGAACTTTTTTTCAAAAAGTACCATGTATAATGAGTTTCATGTTCATATAGTAAAAAATGAAAGCTATTTATCGAGAATAACAGACAGTTTTTTTTTTTTTTCTTCTAGGTTCATATGATTGAAGAAACATGATTGTTCAATCTGTGAAAAGACCAACTTTTTAGTCTAAAAACAGAATTTTGAAAATTTTAAAATTATTCCTTAGTTATTTTAAAAGTTTATTCTCTGCTAAAATTTTTAAACGTAAATATTATATGCGTTAATTAAGAAATCATCATTTCTGAAACTGCAATTTTAAAATTGATTGATCATAAAAAATGAATATATTTAATTAAACCATAAAAGTAATGAGTTATAATTTTTGATAACTTTGCATTCAGAAGTGTTAGTAACATCATAAAATAATTAAAAAATAGTGATAATTTAATTTGTCTCAAAATATGTAATGATGCATCATTCCTCCGATACATTTTAGGGGGTTGTCTAAAAATTTCATTTAGCCCTTTTATTTTTAAGTGACTGAAATAAAAATCATACGTTATTAGAATATTAACAGTTTATGTCTTTTTTTTTTTAATTGATACCATTTAAATGAACAGAAAGTTAGATATTCATACTTCCTGTTTCTGGATCTATGCCATTTGTACAGCAGTCGCCTTCGAATTATTTTTGAAAGTAAAGTTGTTTATATTTTATAAATAACATACTTTTGATGAAAACTTTTTTGTATGTTCGAAGTAGAGAACTGAATTACAACCTACGCAAGAAAAAAGTGGAATAAGCATAATTAATCTTTTACTAACTTGGGCGAGAAATCTTCATCATCGCATGAGAAGTAGGCTGGACTACATTTTCAAATATTTTTACAACTTTGCTTAATATTAGAGTTTTATTTCTTAATTTGATAAATTTATTTTTCTTAAGAGAATAAGGATAATCACAAATTTATATAATTCTCTGCGTTCAACGTTTTAATAAGTTATATTGTTGATTTAAAGGCCTACCTACCATTGGCAAGCGTATATATCGCTAGTGACTGAAGTCATAAAAATATATACTTGCTTTATATCTCTAATGTTTTTATAGCTATTTTTGAGTTCTTACGGACAATTCAGTTATTTATAAATTCAATTTCTGTCTCCTGAAAACATTTAAGATACTTTTTAAGTCGAATTTATTTCCTTACATGAAAGTTGACAGTGATTGATTATTGTGTAATTTAGAATAGTATTTAAATGATGAACTAATTACCTAAGATAATATCCTATTTTTCAAGCTACCATATACATGAATTTGAAAATTTTCTACGTCTCAATTTCATATTCTATGAACACAATGGTGGAAAAAAAAAATCGATTCTACATCAAGGCAATTAAAATCATCACCTCTAAGCATGTTTCCTCTCCTACATTTAAAATCCATTAAAATTCTCATATTAGTTAGAATAAAGCAACTGTTGTTATCCAACATTACATGAATTCTAAAAACAAGACAGGGTGGAAGGAAGAAACTGATTTCTTTATCTAAATGTAATTTGCTTTTATATTACTTCATATAATGGTATTCATGTATTAATTCTTATGATTATTCATTTCTTATCACATATTTGAAAAAAAAAAATCAAAATAAAGTTATTATTTTCATTTTATTTTATTAACTCTTTGATTGGTAATTCAAACTTTTGTATTTGTTAATTAAAAAGTAAAATACTACATAACATTGAGGTACGCGACTTTTTGTATTTAATAATAACACATTTGAAACTTACCTTTATTTCTTTTCCTGTAAAATTAAGCATTTTTGATATGCTCAATTTTCTTGCAAATGTGCGATATTTACGTCATTTCTATTATTGCGAATTAAAATTCACGTATTCTTTTTTTCATAAAATACATTGAAATATTATTTTACCGTTTTTTTAATAATATATAATGGTAAGAAAACTTTATATCTGCACCAAATATTTGTTGGATTTCTACTTAGTCGAAAACTGTTGTAATTCTTGAACATGCTTATGTTTGGAGGAAAACAAGGACAACAATGTTACAAAACAAGGACACGCTTATATTTTTGCGAAAACGAGTCTTTTCAGCCAAGAACCAGACATTTTTATTTGGCTGTAAAGACAGTTAAATATTGTTATTCGAGAGACTATTTAGATTGTAGTGTGTGATTTTCATCACTTGGGAGTGACATGAAAAAGAAAAAAGTGTCTAAAGAATTTACTTTTATAAATACCGAATAACAACCTTAAACAACAATTTAAGAAAAGTGAACGAAATATTATGTACCTAAAGGTCATAATAAATTTTTTTTTTATAATGACACAGGAGATTGACTGTTTTCATTAAACTCACAGTATGAATTAAAATATAATATAAAGTTCAGTTGTAAATGAAATGAAACTATTGAAGATATTTTTTATAATTAGTTGCATACAATTTGCTATTGTTGGATATATTATTTATTTAATATTTGTTCACAAATTATGAAGTTTAAAAATTGATAATTAGAAATGATAATCTTTCTTATTCCTAATTGTAACTGAAATTCCTACAAAATATTCTAGAAATATTAGAAAATGATAGACGAGTTTTAAAATAATGCTGCTCTATGAATTAACATAATTTAAAATTGAATGTATGCAACTTGTCTGTGTATTTTAGTTTATTATTAATAGATTATGATCTAACAATAGGGTAAAACCTTATTGGTTTCAAATTAGATCTGTATCTATAAAAGTTTAGATAGTCAGCTTTTTATAGGCTGAATGGACATGGCGAATCAATAAGAAACCACTCGGAGGATTTCAACCCTAACATACGACTCAGATTGATGGTTGTCAACAGTAGCTTTAGAGCTTCAATGGCTTTTTTAGATGCCATCTAGAAGTACTGTAGTTTTGATCTGAAACTTCTCATATACTATCAGATCAGAATGGCAGAACGACTCAGTCTGTTTTCGATGTGATTATATGTAGTTTACAACAAGCTTTTTTTTTTAATCATGTCGACTCGCAATTTTTAAAGATGAGAATGAATTTTATTTTCAGGGAATAGTTTTATTTAGAAGTTATTTATTTCACATATGCAATGAAGTTTTGTAAAAAATAAATTAAAAAAAAAAAATTAAAATCAGAAAAATTACTTCTTGCTATAAAAATCTAATAAGAGTACAAAAATTTTCGAAATCTACAACTTCCATTAACATATTTTGCTTAAAATACATGACTGCTACGTGTTGTTAGAATGGGTAACAGCTTGAGAAAAATAGGCGGCGCGGATGGTGTTGAAAAACTTCCTTGACGATACTTGAAACTGATGAACTATTAAGTCCTCAGTTATTTGCAGGCAAAAAGGCAGCGACTGCTTAACATAGTTCTATTTATAGCGTTGGGAAATTTGTTAAAAATATTTAAAATATGCTGAGATGACAAAACGTTTCTACACCGGGTGAATCATAAAAGAAAAAAAAAAATTGTGCTCTTTAAGGAATACCGTAGCCCTAATACTTAAACAAATTAAAAATGTAAATATTTTACTTTTAAGAAATTTCACTTCAAGGAATAAATAAAACTTCATAAATGCTATAAACTGATATACTTGTTTTTTAAAATTATTATCAAGGAAACTTATCAATAAAACTAACATCGATTTTCATAAAATGACTATAAAAATTGTTCTTGGATATCAAAATTGTAATCTACAAGCAAGGTGCAAAACTGAGACTAGATATTACTATAAAAACTACATGTTCTGTTTGTATATACTATTGTAATACTATGAATGCCTTATATTATTAAAGTTATGAATTTTTACCCAAACCAGGCTATCAAATTATTCCTCCGAAAATTAATAGGAGAAAATTTCTTCAATACAAATGCAGCAAGCAAATCTAAACTATAAACAAGCAATTTGCTCGATGTGTCATGAATAACAAGAGAAAGACACCACCCCAAATCTAGTTTAAATAAGAATTAAAATAATTAAAATCAAAATTCAATTAAAAATTTAATCTGAATACTAAAAAGATTACATGGCTTATTAAATCTGGAATTCTAAACAATTATTGTTAAAATCCATCCCTAATTAAACGCCGTAAAAGATGAACATTATCAAAAGTTTATATTAGCAAATAGATTTGCTTGCAAACATTAGTCTGAATATTTTTAGAAAAATTTATAACTTCTGTAACTTTCATTTTCTGTTACACAAATAAGACTCTATGTTGATATTTATTGGCTATTATAATTCCATTACTTATTTTTATAAATAAATAAGCCATTTGAAACAAGTTCCAGCAACCAACAAAATGAAGTTGATCCAGGCACTCTGAACAAAAAAAAAAAAAAAAAAAAAAAAATTTCAGAATAAATCTTCCGATATAGAATCATTCAAGTATGTTCATAATTGTGTTATGAAGAAATTTTAATTTTTTTTTAGTTGAACTGAAGACATGTTATAATAATTTATCTACTATTATTATGAGCAACACAGGATCTGTTGATTAATGATTTATATATTATATTTTCTGGGCTTGAATATTGGGTTAATAAATCTTAAGCTTTTATGCGCTATGTTTTCATATGTACTTTATAGGGAAAGAATTTTAAAGAAAATAGAAAATATATTTATGAAAAGCAAAATCGGATAGAACACTAATCCTGTCAATACGATAAAAAAGAATAAATATGTATTCAAAAATAAGACATCTCAGTAGTGGTAAGTGTTGCTAAGAGGAAAATTATTAATGTAATATACAAGAATTATTGAGTTTCTAGGATTAAAAGCCCTTGACAGACATAATTCATATATCTGAAAAGGTTACACAAACCTTGCTCCAAGAGGATTAATTAGCAGCTTAAATAAATTGCCAAAATTTGCTTTCATTTTCCTTAAACATAGTTATATGATATTCCTGTAGTAATTTGTTTTTTTTTAATTTTATTAATAAGTACTACCAAAAGTTATTATTTTTGCTTAGGTATTTTTCTTAATATAATTTTAGTTAAAATAATAGTTTGTCATTTTTTTTTTACACAAATATTTGAAATGTTTCCTAAATACTAGAAATTTGGTGTGAAAAGGTACACTGAAAAAATGCCTTCACTTTACAAAGGGATGAACAACTTCTCTAACTAAAAATATATTTTTAAAAATTTAATTACATTTTATGTGTATCATATTAATATGTATTCTTTTTCTGTGCAAATTTTTTAAAAAAGCATTGGCATACTTATTACTTCCTTTATGACATGATGCAGTGAAGGGGGTGAAAGTGTGAAGCTCATTATTTTCCATCATACAGAAAAAAAAAAAAAAAAAATCACATGAAATTTACAAAAAAAAAGTCTTACTCTCAATAGTATAAAAAGTCAAAGCTCTTTGAGTGCTAAGTTGTATATAATTTTTTTTTAATTTTAATAATTTCATTATAAAAAGGCATGCTTTCTGCGTTTTCTAAAAACTTCATAAAATGTATGTATTATATCAAAAATCTAATGCTTTACTACCTCAACAATTTTCTCTTTATTATCGTCATAATGTAAAATTTAGCAATCTTTTTTTAAATTGGGTATAATTAACATCCAGTTTTATTGATATTTTTAAAATTTAGTTTCACTCAAGTAGTGAAAGCTTTGACCTTGCATTCATATGATTACTATCAACCACAACAGATTAGAAATGATGGAAGATAGTCGTATTTTTGACGATATTAAGCGATATAAAGCTTTATACACCGATGTATACGAGTAAATAAAACGAAATGTAAAAATAATTAGAAATGTTTTCTTGAAGCTTAATTGTCTGCAGTATAAATTAAAAAAAATAATGCAGCATCAAAATATGATATGCAAATTAGTGAAGCTATTGTCGTTTAACGTAAATGGCGCATGGCAGAAAACAGATTTTTAAAATACCTGCAGCTTTATTGTGAAATTTGGGCCAGCTATGTTTTAGATATGAATACTTGACATCATTTATCGGATGAATTACGTTATGCCACACCTTTGGGCAAGTAAAAGTAGGATCGAATCAATCTTATGCAGTAAGATGGTTGCATTTGGCCACTTCTGTAATTCCTTGACAGTGGAATTTTGCTATGTTATATAGAGACACCATTCTTGATCTGATTTTTCATACTTATGCAGGTGATGACTCCTTCATCCCCCAAGATGATAATGGTAGACCATACCATTATTATTGGAGGAGAATTAACTTCATGAGGGGAGACTATTGTGTATATATAATGACCAGAATGTTCTTTGGATTTTAAACTGATTGAACATGTTTATGGTATTCTACGGAAATATGTTGTAGCCCTTAACCCATCCCCTGCAACCCTACAGTTTCGAACTGCCTTTTACACAGAAATGGGCTTTGCTGCTACCAAATGAGAATAAACACCATCATTTTGAAACATGAACATCGTTTCTTGTGCTATATAGTTGTTAGAAGTGATCGCACACTGAACTGATATACTATGTTTTCATTTTTGTGTATTTTCGCATAAAATAATAAGCATATTGGGTTTTTTTTCGTGTCTAATTTGTGAAGCACTGTTTAGTTATTATTTTCCAAACTTCATTAAATTCTAATGAATAGAAATTTCACAATCTCATTTTGCCATTTTCCTTAATGTTTAGAAGCCAGTGTATTTTTCCCCACAAATATTAGAAAAGTGGAGTATTTTTATACAAATTCATCCAAGAAAGCCAAAGTCAGGACAGGTGAATGGACAAAGAAAACATCATTTAATACAGCTCATGCTATAGAGCAGCAGGAAATATTTTAATATAACATGAACCTATATATCATCAGTTGCAAGTGTAGAAATTGCAAGATAAATGGTTATATATTTTTAATGATCTCTTAAAATATTGCTGTTTATTTAACACAATTCAATTCTGATTTGAATGTCACATGTATATAAATTCACGTTGGAAGCAATAACTCTGGGAACTATTCCATTTTCAGTCAGTAAAAATATATACAATATATAAAGTGTGTTCAATCGGTGTTGATTTCAGTCCATACTACTTTAAGACTAGTACATAAATTATGGATTTCAAAATATATTTAATATCACTAACAGATATAAAAATTAAAATTTGAATTGCGTAAAAACATTATATCTCATAATTTATTAGAAACAATTTTTATGCAGAAAGTCTCTTACTGAATAATTATGCTTCTTTTTTTGCGTGCTTTCTGCTGCTGAATAAAAATCTTCATTTTTGATAATTTGAAACTGAATTTTTATCTGTGTCAAGTTTTATAAAAATATGAGCATTCTTTTTATGGTATGCCAAAACAGTGAATTGGAATTACATTTCTATCTTATATCGACTATATTAGATTTATAATTTTCTCCACCTTAAAAAAAAGAAGAATCTATTAAAAATCTCTTTTTGAACAAAGTATATTTACTTTGATAAACTCAGCATTATTTAAAAAAAATATTGATTTATTTAGGTATTTTATGTATGATTTTGATGATAGTTAAGTGTTTTTTAATATAAAAAGCTATTCTGATTTCATAACTCCTATTTTCTCTATTATAAGCTAATTAAAGGAATGAATTAATTTTTAGAATTTTTATCTTTTTTAATGCTAACTAAATAAAACTTTATTGACATATGTGTTATAGGCTCCACTTAAAACTTTTTCTTAAGTAAATAGAAACCATCTAATTATGCATCTCTTAAGTTAAAAAGAAAAAGGTTTCACAAAGCTAAGAAAAAGAGTTTCATATTTAAAACTTTATCACTAGTCTAGTAGGAGGAAATATGCAGGATAAATGTACTTATGTTTTCCATAAAAACAAAGTTTAAATGAACAATTAAAATTTTTACAATCATACTTGATATTTTAGAGAAATATTAAACTTGCTTATAAGCACAAAAATTATATTTTAATTATAAGTTAAGCTATGGTATATCAAATCTGAAAATTAAATTGCATAAGCTAATTTCAATTTTCAGATATTCATGTAGTTCACTAATAAAAACTTTGGTAAAACTATATGCAGACTCATGCTGAAGGAATTGCTGCTTTTTAATCCCACTCTCAGTAAACAGAAGTTATTCCATATTTTAATTATTATATAAAATAATACAAATGCTTTATAATCAAATATGTTTAACTTCATTATTAAAAATATCTCAAAAATGCAATTTTTACATTTATTTTTGTAAAAATTCACACAGACTATTAAAAAGAACATTTGATTAATAAATGCTGTAGCTAAAATATTGCGATTGCCCTAAAATTAACAATCTTCACTTTTGCCATGATAATATTTTTTATATAATATATTTTAATCTTACACTTTTTAGTTTTTCTTTAAATATCATTTTGGTAAAATATTTAAAGAATTTTTTTAATACAATTTTGCAAATGAAGTCATATCAAATAGCAATAATAATGCACAAAGAAAAGTCATAATTAATAAATATATTTATAAAAAATAAAAATTCTTTTTAAAACAATAGTTTTGATGAATTCATATTGTGTGTAAGATGAAACATCAGAAGAAACATGAAAATATGATTCAGTATATTTACATCAGTTCTTAACTTTTGATGATACTTGACTTGGAGATTGAATTTCCTTGAGTAATTCTAGTACTTCCTGATTGCATATTTCAGGATGTTTTCGGAAAACATAATGCGATCCTTCTTTAAATGACAACAGTTTTAACCATGACAAAGTTTTTCCTTTTTAAAAGAAAATATCAGATTTTAATTATAAAAAATGTTATTAGTTAATATCATTACTATTTTATTACATATATGAGAAAGCAGTAATTTAAAAAAATATATTTTAATTAGCAACTTACTTAAAATTCTATAATATTGTTCTGTGAGATGAATTTAAGTGAACTTGAATTTAAAATAAAATAATTTATAAAACTTGTCATAGCCTTTAAACTAAATATGCTAACAGTTTGTACTTTTACATTTATTAAATGTTATTCTAAACCTTTTATTTAAGCTTTTGTAAGAATTAGCTAAAAAATCTTCTTTTAGCTACTATCTATTGGTTTATTCCTTAAACCTATCAATATTAAAACATAGATTTAACACTCCTAATAATATTTAAATCAGTTATTTTTGTCAGGTAATTTATAAACATATTAAATACAAATATATTAAAAAACAGTATATTAATTTTAATTTTATTAAAATAAATCAATTTTACATTTACTGATATTTTTAGTAAACAGTTTATTATATTTGAAACAAAATTTGACTGAAAATAAATAAAAATTCTTTCTTACTAATAACTTCATCAATTTTAGGAACAAGCAATAAATCTACAATTGAAAACATTTGGTTTTATTGAAAAAAATTTAATTGCCAAAACAATTATATTATGATAATGACTTTTTTTGAGTTATAAGTTAATGTAAATCAAATACTGTCACTGACACATAAGTTTTACACAATGGTTTTTGTCCTAAAATTATTAAACTACTCTATGGATTAAGAAGTAACATTCACGCAAAGAAAATTATCCTTACTTTCCTAACTGTAATATAATAAAAAATGTATATGAATATAAATGAAGAAATGAGGCACTATAGAGGAAATCTTTGTAGGAAAAACATAGAATATGGATATTTATATATAATGATGCATTTTTGATATCAATATTATGCAGTAATAAATAAATATATATATAATTTATTTAATCAATTCCTGAGTTAAAACTAGCTTCATAAAATAAAAAATATATAATACTTAAAATTGAATATCATAACTAGTGATATGGTTTTGTGCAAGAATTCTCAAAATTCGGTTTCAGTTTTAAGTAAGATTTATAAAAACACAAAAATAATCATTACTAAAATATTTTTTCCATAAATTTTTAATAATTAATATCAGGAAGTATAAATTAACAACAAAAAGATATATGTTGCTCATAATACCAAGATAATGATACTAAAAAATACCATTTTAATGTAATAAAATTTAACAACACAATTTTAATAGTAGCATAGAAAGTAATTATCCATAGTTATTACCTTTTTTTCCTAGTTTCCCTTCTTTTATCATAAAGGTTATTGGCACATTCACTTTTAGAGGCACCATTCAAGTGGATAAAGTCTCTCGTAAGTTAATTCTTTTTCAACAACTTTGTCATCTTCACTAAAAACATACAGAGTGGGTATTTTTTTCTTGGCAACTTCAACAAATATTTCTTTGAGTCTGAAAATCGAGTAGAAATTACTTATAAAATACAAATAAGAATACATGATGTTTGAATGAAAAACTTAAGTAAGAAAAGTACAGCAATACG